>VZTJ01006424.1:3365962-3385168 GCA_013397795.1 Orthonyx spaldingii | reverse complement strand
CCCATCCCAGCCCAGCCCAGCCCAGCCCAGCCCTGTGCTGACTCCTGCTGCCCACCCCTGCCTGAGCTTCAGCTCCAGGGTTTGCTTGTGCTGCATCTTTTACCCGGTTCTAAACACTGGGAAGCATCAGGTGTGCAGATAGGATTCTTGGGGGGTTTGTGTGGCTTGTTTCTATTTTTCCTTTTTCTTTTTCTTCTTTTCTTTCCCCCCTGCCTGCTCTGCTCTCACAGACACATGCCCATGTCCGTGTCACACACGTGGCAGCTTCAGCCCTGCAGTTGGTACAGAAGGTAAGGGCAGCAGCCCTGAGAGCCTCTGCTTCTGTCACCCCCTGCCATTGCAGCTGCTGCCACAACCCAGCTCAAAGTCTAAACCAGAGAAGAAGCTGAAGATTTTGGGTTGTGTGGGAGGCTTCTCGTTTGTTTGCTTTGTTGGGTTTTTTTTTCTTAATTGAAAGTGCTGCATGTGAAGCCACCAAAAAATAATGGAAACCTTTGAAATCTTTGCAATATTATAGACATGAACTGAAGTCCAGGGGAATGCTCACAAGTTGTGCTGACATTACTTTGTGCACTGGTTTTCATCTGTTTACTGATGCTCTCTACTTTGTTGATGCCCTTTCCACAGTGTGATTCTGAACAGAGGAAATCTCCAAGCACCTCAGGGAAAAACTCTGAAGACCGTAGATTTAAAAAAGCTGTTTTTAAATCTCTCTCCCTCCCTCCCTCCTTCCTTCCCTCTCCCCCACCTCCCTACCAAATGCTTTTTACGAGTCTATTAGCTTCATTAAAGAGTCAAAAGAAAATCCATCAGCACACTAAGTGTTTTCTCTCTAGTGATTCTGAGATATTTATGGACTTGAAAGATGCACATTTAGGACACCCCAGATAGTGATAAGAATGTATAGACTTAAGACTCTCTATATTTTTAACTTCATGAGTCAGAGATTTATCTATTAATTAATTGATATCTATTAATATAAATTAATATGTTGCTAAAACACAGTAATTTATGCTCTTTTCCAAATCATCTCTAGTTTTAGCCAAGTTTATAGTAGCTACTATGGCACCTTCTGGGAGAGAAATGTTTTTAGTGCTGAAGATTATTGTGTCTCAGGAATGCTGCCTCAAGCTACGTGCACAGAACCAGTGAGGGCTCTCCAAGCAGCCTGTTAGCTTTTGGTATTAAAACCTCCCGACTTCCAAAGATTAACTCTTCTCCAAAGGTGACTGTGCCACCAGTGAGGGGCATCTGTGATTAAAGCACTAAGCACTGCTTGTCTGTGTGAGCTATGGGTAGGAGACCAGGCCACAGGGGAGATTTATGGATATTTCTCGTTGCCCGTGTGCCAGTTGCCAGGGGCAGTAGGGTTCAAGAGAAAACACCCTGGCCTTTGCCAGGCCAGTGTGGGATGGGTTCTGCCAATGCTGAGCAGCTATTTCCAGACAAGAAAGAGCTGTGCTCAGCTCTTTCACTTTTTGAATCAATGGATTATACAGAGGTGTGGTCTGGTTCACAGTGTGGCTCTTGAACAAAATCAAAATAATTATTTGACCCAGTATTCACCAGGGAAATTGTTAGTCCATGTCTAGGAAAAGGCTTTGAAGACACCTCCTGTTTATCAGCTCTTCCGTGTTTGATAATTTGGATATTTATTTGTTGGTGCAATTGTTTCTGGTTTCCCTATGCAGTGCGTGGCACAGAGCTGGGAACACGGGCTTTTGGCTAAGCTGACAGCACTAACGCATTTTCCTTCTTTGAACTCCCATAATTGCTGCCTGTGACATTTGCAGTCCCTTGGTAAATAATCTGGCATGCTTCACAACTTTCTCTTTGAGAAGTACTCAGCTATACTGAAGCAGAAATGTAATATCTTCCATTCACATAAAGTCTGTCATCGAAGCAAATCCTGTAATGGTTGAGAGATTTTACTGGGAGCACAGATTTCTTGACATTTATGCCCTGTACATGCAACTTCACTTACATGGATATGCAGACACCTTTTAGGCTGCATTAGCAGCACAAAGAGGGACTTTGCAGGAGAGAGGAAACACAAGTTAAGTGACAGGAATCGTCTTGGCAGCACAGCATCCTGCTATTGCCTGAAGTGGATTTCATGTGGTTAATCCATGGTAAGAATATTCATTGAAATGGTATTTTGAGGATTTGAATGACAGCAAAGGATCTTAATCACTTATTTGTCACTGAGAGACAAATTCCCTGCTTGCACCTTCCCTGCTCCAGAGGGGACACAGCAGCTCAGCCCAGCAGCTCCAGCAGAGCAGCCAGCACTGCTTTCTGCAGCCCTGCACAGCCACACAAGCTGGCGGTCAACCACTGACCTCTGCAAAACCTGTTTATCTTACAGCTTCTGCCACGAATTGCTGCTTGAAGGGTTGCATCAAAACAAATCCTCAAATGACATTAGCCTTGTGTCTATTTAAAGATTGAAACAGGAATAAACTTGGAGTGTCATGCACCAGGGACAAGGGCCAAGGTCATTTCAGAGGGAGCTGCTCTGAACATAGACATAATTCTAATCTCAATTAACACTTCTAGTGCACATCTTAATGATTAAAGCACTGAAGTTTATTGCAATCACTAGTATTGCAAGGAAAAAAATAATATCATTAAGTTCTTTGCTGTGACAAGTTGCTACAGTCTTACCAGGAGACATTTTTAATCTTCTACCTGCGGCAGTAATCAGAGAGAAATTTCAATTTTTAAGATGAGCTTTCACCTCACTGGAAATGAATTTCAAAGCAGCTTTACAAGTTCCACTGTTTTCCCTTGGTCCCTAAGTAGAGAGCAATTATTGATTGAACTAATTTCTTAGGAAGATAGGTCAAGTTTCAGGTTAAACTGCATCTTGTAAGAAACGTAGTCTCATGCAAAAGAAGAGACAGAGAGGGATTAGCAGCTTACAATTCACTTTCTTGCAGGTACGTGTTCTGTGTCAGCACTTGCTCACCGTAAATCCGTGTGGTTGGTGTGTGACAAACTCCATTTACTTCCTTGTTGATTTAGAAAATATAAATAACACTCCAGTACGAGTATCCACTTCTCAAGGAAGCATGGCTTTCATGGAAGCACGGCTTCCTCAGGAGATTTTCCAAGAGCCTGATCAAAGCTTTTCCTGTATCATATAAGCTGCAAGGGACAAAAGTGCTCGTAGGGCTGGGAAGGGGCTGTGCCACTCCTGGGTGCTGCAGCCCTGGGACAGGGGCTCTGCAGGAGCTGCCCCAAAGGCAAACCAGAGGCACTGGAGTGCCTTTGCTTTGTGACCTGAGCACACGCCTGAGGTCCTGCTCCACCTCCGTCTGTCCCGCAGCCCCACCGCTCATCGTTCCCCAGAAACCAGGAGTGTCACAGGCAAAAAACTCCGTCTGAACCTGTGTTTTTTCACTAAGTGTATGAATGGCATCTTACGACTGCAAAATGTTTTGGTCTTGTTAGCTTTTAGTGCAGCACATTTACTACTTGATTTCTAAAGCGATGAGAGGAAATAATAAGAATCCTCTGACCAGTAGCACTATTGATACTGTTGGCAGCTGATATAATAATCCATGTGATATTCACAGTTATAGCAAAGAGTGTAAAGACTTCATTAGGGTTGTCCCTGGGCTGAAATGTGGAGGTCAGTTGCTAAGGCTGGGAGAAGGTTCCTTCTGTAGGGGTATGTGTGTGAGACCCACAGGTAAAGCACTCTTTAAAAACAGCTTTTGATTTTTTATTACATTTATTTTTTCCTCAAAATGTATTGCATCTATTCTCTAGGCCTGAGAATACATCCGACTGAGAGCATCCATTTATACTGCTGAAGGGACAAATTCCAGTGGAAAGGGATCACTATGGCTTTGGAGAAACTGGTTCTCTTAAAGCTTTCTCACAGCTCTGGAAAATTGCATCTCTTGGTTTTCATTTCTGATCCTCAAAACAGTCTAGTCTGAAAAACAGGGATTTTAGAAGACTTCCTTCTTCCTGGATGCACTGTATTCTCGAAGTTTTCTTTCTCGATTAACCATAATCCAGCAATATCAGAAGAAGATCTTCCTTGCTTATCTTTCTACTGTGTGGCTCCTCTCAGGATATAAAAAAAATATTGTCTGAAGAAGACAAGTTGCCTCACCCACTGCCATGATGCCTCCAGAAGCCAAGATAATACCAGCATCAAGGCAAAGCACTTGAAATTCAGGAGGCTGAATGGAAAAAGAAAATCAGCAGCTGTGGCCAAGCAGGGGCTCCCTGAGAGAGAAACAGAGGGGCTGCAGAGAGGGGTGTCTTGAGGCAGAGGCACCGCAATCCCTGCCACCTCCCCTTGGGCCAGGAGAAAGGAATACAACAGGGTTACCTCTGACAGCTGCCAAAAACGAGGTGGGGAGGACTGTAAGATATTTATGTACCTGAAGTCATGTTTCTTGTACTTGCTAGTCTCCAGTGTAGGGAGTTATAGACAAATATTATCAAAATATCAAACTGTCTACTAAAAGAGGATGTTGAGTCAGGCTCCAACCCATATTTGGAACTATTAAATTATGGAGCAGCACTGATGCTATCTGCTGACATTTCATTCAGCAGAAAAACTTACTTCAGGAAAGAAGTAATGCTGCAAAAGAAATTGAGGTCAGTGTGACTAGAGACCTGCAAGAGGAAAGTGTGGGTGCAGTGTGGGGTGTCAGCTTCCCGTGGGTCAGGTGTTGATGGAAGGCACCAGTATCACAGAGACAGCTCTGAATTTAAATTGAGTCCATCTGACAGGGACAATAACACCTGGAAAACCCAGCAAGGTGGGAACTGGGAGGCCCCGTCAGGCACACAAACTCCTCCAGCCACCTGCAGAGGGAACCTGGCAGCGTATTAATCTGCTGCAGAGTCACATCCAGCCCACACAGAGCTGCTTTTTATAACCAGCTATCATCCAGGTCGCCCACTTCCTCCCAACAACCTCAGCTTTCTCCTTTTCTCTCTTTTCTCTTTTCCCTTTGCTGCTGCAGACTGAAATGTGCTGTATTGCCACAGATTCAGTTTGGAATCAAAGCAGAGGCCGTTTCTGCCACGTGCCCATTGGAGCTCCACAAAGACAGGGAGATGAGGGAGCAAAACTGATATGACAACAAAGAGTAACATCAAATCTAACAAGCCCGTGGGAATGGGAAGGGATCAGAGACAGACACTTTAAAATGTTCTCTGCAGGTGTGGGTTAGACATGCTGCATGTTTTGACTCCTGAGATGTGGTACAACAAACATTTTAAATTATAGCCACTTTAGATGCCACAGGAACCTCTCAGCCTGAATCTGAAAATCCATGACTGTGGGATACATGCAGAATGAATTTTTAGAGGCATCTCTGTTCTTTAACTTTTAGAAATTAAATCTCCTAGACAATGAAAGATTATTTTGGATCTGTTTTATAGAGAATGTGATACAGCTGGGCAGGGAGGCCAGAGGTTCCCTAAGCCCTCTGAAGTTTAAGAGACCTCAAAGCCCAGAGTTAATATTCCAGTCTAGTTTCATGCTGTGCCACTGAGGGTCACAGCCACAGCTGTAATCTTTCATCCTCTGCTCTGTGTGTGTTGTACCACGGCCCTGTGCTGAGTCCTTGCCATTGACAGGACAGGATTTTATCACTGCTCTGCAGACCTTTGGCTGTGCTATGTGATTGTACAGAACAGATTTCTCACTGCCTCACACCTCACACAGAGCTGCCCTTAATGCAAAGAGCCAGTTTAAGGAGTTGGTGTTTCTGTGCTCTCAGTCGGAATTGCTCTGCCGCCTACGCTTGCGCTACAAACCTGGTTGTTGTAACTGTTACAGCCTGCACAAACAGCCAGCCTCGGTTACCCCCTGAGAAGAAAAATAATCACAATGAAGGGTTGATTCATGCTGCTTTATAATCTAATTATAATTAATTTTGTTGATAGTTATTTACTTCTAATACCATTATTTCCCCTAAAATCAGCATTTCTTGTAGTATCGCGTACCACAGATCTCAAATGTGAAGCTGAATGTTATCTTCAGCTATAGAAGCAGCAGCCTAAAAAAATCAAGCTCCTAAATAGACCAGGAATTGTGTGCATGCTTATGGCAAAGACATCCAAGCAAGTTAGACACAGCATGCTTACAGTGATACACGAGTTCCATTTACAGAAGTATAATTTCCTCTGATGACTTTTGCAGAATTATTTCCTACCTTGCAAGTGATAAAAGCACATTGGAGACCTCCAAAATGTTTATGCTGTTTGCCATAAGGAAACAGAGGAGCTGATTGGAAGCTTGCATGCTTTCAATTCCTAGCTGTGGTACTATTGTGTTATTAAAGAGTTGTTTGAGGTCTTCTTTGTGCTTTTAAAAGAAAGAATATGAAAAGCCTTATTTATGATATGAAAGTTTTAATTTCAAGCATTCCAATATTTATTCAATTAAGTTGAAAGGTAAATACTGAGTAGTGTTTCATGTTTTTCTCAATTTAATACAAGGTGAAAAAGCAGAATCATTGAGGAAATGGAAACCTCATTACAATTAATATCCCTGACACCTCTGTGGTGACCATTTTGCAATAAACCTGCTACTGACCCCAAAGTGAGCAGTGCTCAGTCTCTGTGTAGAGTTCCACAAGCCAATTTTCCACTTACAATACTCTGTCGCTAATTTAATTCTTATCTCAGCTCACATAGTAGGATTATATGGATCATAAATGTGAGAAAAATGTAGTTTCAAACCTGTGGAAAGGGTGAGTAATGGCAGGAGCCTCAGTGCTCCAGAGAACTAAGGTTTGGTGTTACCTTAAGGCAAGGGCTGGCAAAAAATATTTTCTTTATTCAAATGGTTTCTCCCATCCTCTGTCAAAAGATTGGTTTGGTTCAAATTCAAGTGTTTCTCACCATCAGAAATACCATCAGAGCTGCTGAGAGGTTACTGCTGTTAGACAGACCTTGCTGCAGCTTTCACTTCACTGTCTGGGTAGGAGTGGATAAAGCACACAGATCCCTCTGGTTTCTCAGCCAGGCAGAGGCTTGCAGACCAGCTCTGCAGACCCTGCTCACAACCCCCTTTGCTGTGTTTGTGGCAAGGTGCAAGAAGAGCTTTTGCTCCCCATTTACACAGTTATTGTTTGAAACCTTCCCATAAATCCCCGGGAAGGTTTTCATTATCCTGGGTCACTCATGCACCAGCAGCCTGTGCCAGTGCCACATCACACATCCTGAAACATGCCATCCTATGTTCCCATGGTTTCTGAGGAAAGAGTCAGTATATTTAGGTTTGACAACTTTCTACTTTACCTGAACAAAAATTTTAATTCACTTTTGTACCTTGTCCCCATTAGCCTTTCCTTGTCCCCCCCATGCCAGCGCTGTCTCTCTAGTCCATGGATGAACTGCCACAGTATTTCTGGATTTTCAGAATCATCACCTTCCCTGGTAATTATCACACAGATGTCAAACTCAGACTCCAGTTTTCTACATTTCCAGCTGGCTCCTAGCCATCTCCTTGCCACCTCATCTGTCTCTGACCTCCTACAAACCCTGCAAACTCTGCTCTCCTTCTTCCAGTGCTGTCCCTGTTGAGACTCACATTGATCCCTTGTAGATCTCCCCCACCACAGCACCCGTCTGCTCCTAGGTAGCTCCTCTTGTCACCTGATAATTGTGACTTCATGAGAAAACCAAATCTTTATGTACCACATATTTAATTGCTGGCTAATGGCCCATAAAATTTATTATAAATCTTTTAAATAAATTATTTTTCATATTACATAAACACACACTATTGTACTCAGTTAATTCTAGAAAGAATGATGCAGGAGGAGTTGATTTGAATGAAGGAGAGCACAATATAGACTGATATAGAATTTATAATGGCAACAGGAGACGCAGGGAGAGGTGAGATCTTACTGGATGGCAGATGAAGCTGGAAAAGGAACAGCCATTCTGAGCACACAGGGCCTCAGCACACATTGAATTGAACTTGATGAGGTTAATCTGCCCAATCCCCTGAAAGGAAAGGTCAGGGAGAGCGAGGATGGGAGAACTGAGCAAAGAGAGAACTGCAAATGTGTTCCTGCTCTGTTTCTGCATGTGGACTATTTATGGAGCTACATGAAACATTGCTGAATGTAAATGTATCCTCCAACAGGATCTATTAAAAGAATTTTATTTTGAATTCTAGCTCCTAGTAAAATGGTCGGAGCGTTGCGTTTCCAAGCAGACATTCAGCCTTTGGACAGGCAAGTTCTCCAGGAGTGCTGGTCCTTGCCAAGGCTCCCAGAAGAGCTGTTGGGGCCACCAGCACTGCACTGCACCCCAAGGAGGAGCTCTGGGAGTTCACAGGTCCCAGTGGACCCAGCCAGCCAGCCTTATGACACATCTAGTGCACACACTGCATGGTAAGCACTGACTGCTCTGATCCCGAAATCCCTCCAACACTTACAGACCCATACATCGTGATATTTTTCAGCCAAGGGTGTATAATCAACCTGCTGAGTGGGCCTGGTCCAAACCCAGCTGGGGTCAGCAGAAGAGACCCTTGTGGCCTCGGCTCAGTTGAGTTAAATCTCTTTCAAGTCAAATCAGGAAAGTAAAACAGCACCACCTACTTTGCTTTATACAGCTGGGGTTTGTTTTCCTCCTGAGAATCAGAAGCGTGAAAATCTTTCATCTTAAGGGCAGGGTTAGGTTCAGCACAGATGTGTAGGTGCTGTTCTGCCTGGCCATGACTCAACACATTGCAAATACCTTTCACCTACACACGTGGAAATAAATAAGCACTGAAGGCATTTGCCTTCTGCAAAGGCATATTAGAGAATTGGAAAGAGGCATTAAAATGGAAATCACAAAGAGGTTTAACCTTTACCCTTCTGTTGATGTGTACTTCAACCATTGTTTGGTTTCCTGTAAAAGCCTGTGACTGTGATGAGACCAATGGATGCAGTTTTAGATTGTTTTCTTTTTTTTATACCACCTTGACCATACCATGGTGCTCATACTCCTACATTTCTCTCTGATATTAACACCATAATATCCCAGCTGACACCCTGAGAAGTAAGAAAAATTGGCTTGACAGAACAAGACATTAAAAAATGCCTGGATTGAAACACTATCTGTAAATTATTATTGTGGAAGGACGCTCAGGTAACTCAGGAAACACCAGAAGAAAAACCATCTTTGAAGTCAGTGAGCAAAGTCCAAAGCTGTTTATTACCAGAGCCCCAGTCTCCCTGTGAGCCTCAGCCGTGCCTGCTCTCAGCTCCACCTCTCCAGCACGCTGTATTTCTCCAAGAGTGTTCACTCCTCTGTGAAGAAACAGCTGGATTTGGGTCTTATCTGTACTGCAGCTATGCCTGCAGGGCTGGCAGAGGCACCGTGCCAGGGAAGAAGTCTCCTGGCCTGAGCTCTCGAGAGGATGAACACGATGGAGGTGGATGGGAACCAAAATGGAATCAGTAAGTGAAAGCAGACTTTCCTGCTTTATGCTTCCTAGCAGGCCCATTCAGCACTTTCTTATTTCAGCTGCTTCTCAAGCCCATAATAAATGAGGTTTTAGTGAACTGAAAGCCTTTTATTTTGAGATGTGCTTTTCTCTTTCACACTGTGTTGTCTGGGCTTTTGACTAAGGTACAATTTAGGCAAAACAGATAAAATATTCATCTTTTACAGCAGCATTTCTTCCCCTTCTGACCCTTCTCTTTTCCTACAGCTCTCTGTGCCTGCCATATAAATGCTCTCATCACTATCCTTGTGATCTAAGACCATCCTGTTTCATAACTGAGCACAACATTCCTAGCTGTGATTCATTTTACTCAATATCATGCAGAAACATACACGCTGTTTCATTGTTTCTCCAGAATATATCTCACAGAGATGAACATTCCTTCAGACTACATAAACTACCACAGCTCCACTTTCACCTTTGTTAAGAAAGAGACTCCTGGAACCAGAACCCCTGGACCTAAAAGTAGAGTCTATTGCCAAAGCCAAGAGAGAGCCCAACTACAAGCCATAACTTCTGTGAATGTCCCAGGAAGTGGTGAAGGGCAAAGTCCCAACACGATGGGAGGAGCAGGACTTCTGGTGGATACAGGAAATCCCAGACGTGCTCCTGACCCTCTACAGCACTGTGCTTGATGCACAGATGTGACCACACACCTGCTCTGCCTCAGGCTCCCTGTTTCACCAGTGGTTTTCATACTGAGCCAGTGGTCAGCCGGGGGTTTGTGTCAAACCCTCACCAAACAGCAATGAGGGTGATCTCCAGCCCCCGAGAAGAGCTTTTCCTTGTTACCCCAGGGAAAAAGGCTGGGAAGGAGATTTCAGTAGTTTCCTTGAGCTGTGCTGGACATCACTCTGCCTCACAGTTTGCAGTACAAAGTTCACCTCCACATTCTGGGGTTTTTGGAAGCTCTGCAGACATGCCCCAATGCTGGCACAGATAACCTTCACATCACCTGAAGATCCACTCTGTAGTATGTGATTTATAACTTATCAGCATCCCCAGACAGGAAGCACAGTACAACAAACTCTGAGATAAGCTTCTCCAGCCCATCTACTTCTCTGCTTCAATCATTGCCTGGATTTATCATCGTGAGTTAAAGGATGGATACCTTGGTGACCTTTCCAATCTTGTCTCCTTGGCTAAGGTTGCCAATCATAAGGTGTGCACTAACCAGAGCTCTAAGTCACACAAATCCAAAAAATCAATTTCTAATTATAAATCTGAAACTTGATTGTGCCTCAATTCCAGCTGAAAGGAGCACAGAAACGCACTTCTGAAAATATGACACAAAGAGTACAGATTCCTTGGGAAGTCCTGTTTTGTGCAACAAAGGGACACCACCTCCTCAGTGCCATCCTGTCTCACAGGGCACTAAAACACCTTTCCAATTCATGGTGTCTGTCCAGTCAGATGAACATTAATGTCCAGCATAAAGACATGCTGACAGCATTCCATGAAAGCTTCTCCATGAAATTAACCTTTCTGTTCATCCAGGCTCTCCTTTTGTTGGCAGAGCTTTGAGAGTGACTTTGCTACATTTATAATAACGCTAACAGATCTATAGTTTGAAAAGTCTGAGGACAATTTCTTAAACCTGATGAGATAAATTGCACAATAAATGCCCATATGAAAGAGATTTTTTTTTCAAGTTTTAAAACTTTACTCAGTACTTAGTCTAAATGTATTATATACCACTTATACTACTTCTTTATTTAAAACAAACAAATCCCCAAAACATAAAAGTCAGATGGCTTTGGTTCATTTGACTTGTGAGACATAAACAAGAAAGAGCAGATTTTGCTAAGGCCTGATTTAAATAGTATTGCTTTATTATTTCATTCCACAATTTTCACATTACCAAGAGCACTCCATTCTCAAAATATTTATGCAGAATCTAATATTTACCACTACATTTACTATAGTTGTTAATATCAAGTGGAAATTGAATATGAGGAAGCTGAATGTGCCATCTTGCTATTGATTAATATGATGAAGCCTAGAAATCCATTACTTTAACATTCAGGATATCAAAGCAGACAAACACTGGCAATAAGTATTTGAGACTTACACGGAAAAAAATAAGAAACCTCAGCAAACAGAGAGAAAATCACATTTGAGTGAGATGTAGACCAGTGGTTTATCTTTAGTCAATACACTTAAATCAGTGCTGCCTCTTCTGAGAGCCACAAAAAGGAATGGTGCCCATCCACAGCACAGTGACTCACTGAAAAGGAGAATTGTTATAGATTATCCAGTGTTTGTGAAGCTACCTGCTAAGTTTGGCTTGGGACTCTCCTGTTCATCCTTTTAATGATTCGACAAGTTGTGAAAGCAGCTTAGAGGGAAGGCACTCGGAAAGTCAGAACACGGCACATTCCCAGACTGCAAACACCAGCCTCCCTTCGTTACTTAAATCCCATTAGCGAGAAGATGATCTCTCGGCCAGGCCTTGTGTCCCAGAGGTGGGAGCTGGGGCGGTGTTTGGGCCGGGCAGCGCTGGACACGCGGTGTCCATCCCTGGCCGGCCCTGTCCATTCCCATCGTGCCAGGGCTGCCGGAGCGCCGGGCAGAGGCAGCAATAATGGGAGAAGCTGTCAGCACGGATCACTGGCAGCACCCTCAGCCTGACACGATCCCCCCTGACATTGCCATGGGCAGCCTGCCTCCATTTATAGCCGCTGCACCATTACATGGCTGCTGATAATTTCGGAGTAAAAAGTTTAAATGACTGAGCGCTCCACTTGGAAAGAGAAGGCTTTTTGGTATGTGATGAATAATGCAGGGGTTTAGACACTTTGTTGTCTTAAGAGATATGCTTGTTTGAAGAGGGAGCTTTCTGTGCATCCCTTTCAGGCTGACACGTCTGTCTTGGAAAGATGGAGGCCCAATGCTCTTTCCAAACCAGGTATAATTGTGACTCCTCACAGAGAAAGAAAAAGATGGATGTGATCCCAGGAGGTTCGCTTTGCAGACTGCTGTGCTTTATTAGCTGCAGACTGCTGTGCAATTGCACCTCAAAACATTAGGAGCTGTTCTCGCTGAAGTAATTCAAATTACTTGAAGAATATCAAGATAACAAATGGAAAGTGACTGTTTACAAAATTGGAAAAACTCCTGTGAGCTTGCCTGAAGTGAAAAAAAAAAAAAAGAAAAAAAAAGTTGTTGAACTTTGGACAACTTTTGAGAAAAAAAAGCACATTCTTATTTCTGACATATTAGGCAAATGTGTTAATTTTTCGTGAGTTACTCAAGGGTAGTTTCCTGACTGCCACTCTTGCACTACAGCACAATATATGTGATTACAAACTGCATTTTCTTGACTAAAGTTCATAAAAATATTAGAGAGAGAATCAATTATTTTCCTTGTACTGTAGTCATGGATGATATACCTGGAGGAAAATACACCTCTTTGTATAGCAAAAGTGTAAAACATGGCAGATATAATTGCGATGAATACAAATAGACAGGAAAATTACTTTCTCTGACAAATGCTACATTTTAGCTTAAATAGAAAATGTACAGCTCACTATGGTCTCATTAATAATCTTCTGAATTTCTGCTGGTCACAATTGAAAAGTAACTTTCACAGCATTTCAAAAATTTCTTATACATCTCCGTTTTATTAGCTCATAGCAATCCCTCAACATGCTTTTGCCTTTCCGTAAAAACTCAAACAATTATAGGAGAAAAGGGTAATTTGGTAAATTATGCGATATTCCTCTGTGACTAACACAGAATATTTTTTTCATAAAGCTTTGCTTCTGATTTTTTTAGGAAAAAAGTATTTAAAGATAAAAAAAGAATTCCTCAGGAACAGGGGCAAGCACAAAACCCAAGGACCTGAACGACAGCCTCGCTGTAGCAATAATTTAGCAGTAGCTGCACACAACCACCACAGCAAATGCACATTCCAAGTATTAAAACAATAATGAGCAGGTTTTAAAGAGGTGGTTTTATGTCTATTCAATCTAATTATATGCTTCTCTCCTATCATCATATTCAGTAAACCAGCTAATTTCTTTCTATTTTTCACCTCAGGCCATTAAACCTTTCATATATAACCCAAATCACTAAATCTTAGAGCAAATATTCGCTGATAGTTTAATTTAAAAGGAACAGGCTTCTTTTTCTCTCTCCCCAGATCAGTTGCTGACACTGAAGAATGCTGTGAGCTCTTGATGTGATGTGTATTCTCCAAGTGGGAAGAAGCCCATATAGATGATCTAAAGAAATGTAGAGTTTTCTTTCTAAAAAACTGCTAAATTTCAGAGGTAAATAGCATGTTTTTATTGCAGTCATGGACCCCGGCAGCTTAGTCAAGGCACAGGTCCCATGGTACACTGAATCATGAGAAAGATGTCATAGTCTGCACTGAAAGATCGGTGAGAGGAAGGGAGGGTGGGAAATGAGGGACTGTGAGATGCTGCGGCAGAAGCTGGAGCACACCTAGTCCAGAGCTGCAGTTCAGCCTCTGCTGCCTGCAGCTTTGTGTCTTTCACATCTGCAGCGTATGGATTCTAGAAAGACATGAATTACAATAGTGTGGAGTTTGTAATTGCTCTCATTAGCTCTATTAGTTTACTTCCAGCACCAGATACGCAATTTCAAAGTACAGATTGTTCCAGGAAGAGCACGTTCACTCACCAATGGCTGACAGAAAAGCTTTGTTTCCCGCCTCGCAGAAAGCTGCTACAGAATTACTGCAAATGTAAATATCTATTTTTGTTATCTCTGCTGGCATATGACTTGACATATGCATTTGGTGAAATGTTGTCCTCTTCCCATGCTTCTGGAAGCCACGTCCATCCCATCTGCTTCATCCCCAAATACTTAAATTTGCTTTGTCTTCAACATCAACAACTCAAAATAAATAACACATATCCTTTGTCTGTTGATATGGCTGTCAGCCATTTACTCTTTCTTGCTCCATCTGTGTCCTCCCAGCTGTTCAATCCCAGCACTTCTTTCCAATCATGGCATTCACCAGCAGCACTTAGAGCACGGAACATTAACGTGGAGCCCTTTCCTACCATGTGCTAAGGCTGGGGCAGAGAGCACTGCCCATGACTGGCAAGGATCAGGGACTGGGGGCTTACAGATTATGGATAATCCATGGGACTGGACAGGCTGCATGTAAGACTGCTGATTTATTTGATTCATGGTGGATAACGTTCCTGTTTGAAAAGCTGTGGCAAACAATCTTCAGTAAAAGGCAGAGGGAACAACAGGCGGGGCAGTTTAACCTCACTGCCTTGACCAAATTGTGCAGCACGTCCTCACAGAAGCCACTGCCAAACATATGAAGGACAAGACAATGAGGAGGAACAGCATGGATTTGCCAAGAGGAAACTGTTCTCGCTCAGTGTGGCCAGCTGTTGTGAAACCATCCCCTCTGAGGAGGAGACCAGTGCATGTAATTTTCTTTCTTCTTAGCAAGGCTATGAAAAGATGTCCCAAAGCTTCCCAGTGCTCAAACAGGAACAAGCAGATCAGACTACAGGCAGGCTGAAAACCTGTGGGACCATTGGTCTCGAGCAGTAGCGGCTGTTGGTCAATAGTGAAAGTTTTCCTTTCCATGAGCCAAGCTCCTCAGGGCATGGCACCAGGGATAACATTGCCTGATGTCTTCATCTGAGCCTGAGATGGGGTGGGAGTGACCCTCAGCAAGTCTGCAGGTGGCACTGAGCTGGGTGGGAGCACAGGAAGGCTGTGCTCCTGTTCACTGGGATCTCAAACACTTCAGGAATGGGCTGAGAGGAACCTCAGGAAGTTCAGCAAAGAGAACTGAGAAGTCCTGCCCCTGGAATGGGAGAACCCCATGCACAAGAACAAGCTGGGGTGGTCCTGCAGGAAAGGCCCTGGGGGCTGCTGTTGGCAAAGAGCTGAGCAGGAGCCAGAGGAGCCTTCTCTGCCAGTGTTCTTAATTTTTACAACCATCAACCTTTTCATATCACAATAATAGATTCATCTTGAAGTTTTAAGATCTTTCAAGAAAATCAGTACATTAAAAGAAGCAGATGGTTTGAGTGCGGCTGTAAATAAGTGTATTATCTAAATGCAAGGAGTCCATTTGGGATAACAAAAAAAAGCTCAGAACAGTCACATAAAGAGGAAGTTTATTGTGCTAATAAGTTGTCATCTAGAGCAAAAAAGGGAAAAAAATTTCAAAACATCTGTTTGATTTTAAATAAAAGTATTTTGGGAATAACACAAAGGAATGCCACTAAAAATTATATGGGTTTTCAACTTTCAGTGGGAAAATAGAATTCCAGAAGCACATAAAAACGTGAAGCAGTTTTAAGATTTTACAGACACTTGCATGTAGGTGAGGGGTGGTGGGATAGTTACGCAGTTTCTAGTCCAATGTTTCTCCATCTGTGATCCACAAAACACCAGAAAAGCCTATTTAACACAGTTGTAAAAACAAATAAAACCAGGCATATTCCTCTCCACATGCAAAAATGCAAGGAAATGAAAGGTGGTAAAAGACATATAGTGTTTACTTCATTCTCTTTTGGTTTTTTTCTCACCACTTGTTTTTATGTGCTTATTAATGCAAGTGCAAACCACCAAAGGGAGATAGGTCAATTAACATATTGCTAAAAAAGCAGCTAAAATGCTTTTATTATTTTGTCTTCTACTCAGAAAGATAAGAAATAAATGTGTACCCTAAAGATCTTCCTGAAGGGGAATATGAATGCAAGCGTTTTTGAATTCTGAGCCTCTAGGGAAGAGAAATTTCAGCTTGAAAAACTGAAATCTGACCATTATAGCTAGTGCAGACTTCAATGGTGCTTGAAAAGGCAGGAGAAATTGTGTGATACTACCAAGAGCACTTGTGAAACAGCTTCAGGTGCAGGTTCTGGATCCAAACAACAGCCAGGGAACACAGGACATTAATTTTGAAAGGAATTGAGCATCCACAACTCTCAGCAATTCCAGAAATTTGGAAATTTGGTATGTAATCTACCCAGAACACTAAAAAGCCTTCATTTGTTTTTTCTATACAAATGAGACCAAAACCACAGTGTGCCCAGGAGCAGTAAAACCTGTGGATGTGGAGGACTGAGGAATAACAATGCTCTGCATGAGTGAGAGCAAACTGGAAGGATCAGGCCATCAAAGATTTTACAGTGGAAAATATATTTTCTTCACTTGTTACGAAGTCTTGAAATTTGGACAAAAAGACGTGAAAGGAACTAAAACCATCCAAGTCAGTGATTAAAGTGACCTACTTGATATCGTTTACTCAAGGCCAAATTTTGCATGCATTATGCTTCTTAGTTAAATGATACATTTGCATGCATCTATTTTTGATAGTTCCCCTTCTGAAAGAGTTGGAGAAAATTAATAACTCCAGACAAACTCACTTCAAGCATTACAAGCTTCAGGGCTAGGAAATGATTGAGAGCAGGAAACTTCTGCTTTTGACAGGAGGCTCCTAGAAGGATATTATTGTCCTTGGCTTTGAAAGAGAGAATATTTCAGAGCAAGTAAGGAGCAGGATGGGTTTGGGTTTTTTGCTTTAGTGGCAATATTAAAATAACAAAATTCCAGTACTGATAATTCTCAAGGTTTTTGGCAAAATGGGATAACTCAAGATTTCTTGGTGCATTAGCTTTCTTTCCCAGTTTAAAATGTTGTGTTTGCATTGATACCAGCAGTATCTTTCCATTTCCCCTTTTGAAAAACAAAAGGGTTGGTAGATATATGGAAAATTACATTTTAAAACAAAACAGCTTGCTTTGCCAATGAATTGCTTTTGAAATCCGCAGGTTTTGTTCAAATCCTGGTTTTGTGGAAGCTCCTAGAGAAAGTCAAGCCAGATTAAAACCATTTTTATCCCATTGCCTACAGTTATTTACTTTGTGAATGACAGGGTTCTGTTAGCACTGGCTGTTCAGGAGCCCATTACTGAAGGTGCCCAGCCTGTCCTGCAAACCTTCCAGCTGTCATTCCAGAAACTCATGTTTATCCCACAGTCTGAGTGGATATTTCGAATGCCACTGGAGACGTGAAGGCAAAGAAATCCAGAACTGAATATTTGGGGTTGGAGAAAGGAATTTTCCATTTCAGAAATCTAGGGCTATTATTATTAATCCTTAGACTATTCTAGAAAACTAGATGAGTAATTTTATGTTGGGCTATAATCAATAACTAATCTTCATCTTTTCAGGGAAAATCCCTTAGCTTTGGACAACACTGCTTATATAATCTCTTTAAATATTTATTCAGAATAAATAGGTTTTACATATCCCTACAGTGTCAATCTAAATATAATTTTGATTGACATAACTACTTCAGCAAATTATACTGAGTTGAGCAGAAAACTACAATTACCCGGTTTTATTTGCTAATCACCACCCTATATTTATTGAAGTGGTTAGAAAGATTGGATCACTTGATCTCTTGCCTTCATAAAAATTACTTTGAAACGCTGCCTTTGACTTCTTCAGTTATTTTTATTGCATATCACCAGCCTGGCCACTTTGATCATGGGAGAATGACAAGTTGTAATTATTGGTGTTTTTCTCTAAGGGCAAAACAATGACCCTGGTAGCAGTAAATTCCCTGAACTTTCCCCTCTGGAGGCATTTTGGGGCTGTGCCTGAGGCCAGCTCTGCAATACAGAGCTCTACAGTTTGGCCATCCTTGGGGTCTTTGAGAAGGGCTGGGGAAAGGATGGAGTGTTCCCACACCAGAGAGCTCTACCAGGCTGCAAGGTATCTTTTCTCTTCAGAAATCCTTTAATTCTTCAAATCTAAGGAAAAGAAATATCCCCATCAGTTTCACCCATGGGTACATACTCTGGGAATAAAAGAAAACAGGAATAAAGCTAAAATCTGACAGTACAAGATACTTCACATTCATTTATGATCCAGGGATTCATTTGGAAGTTTTATTCTTTCTCACCATTTAGGTCGGAAAAAGAAATATTACAGCAGCATTTCAATAGATAATGAATATAGCTGACTTGTTTTCTCCAGAGTAGAATGACTTAACCTCTGAGCCAGGCTTGGTCTACTTGGCTTACTGATTTTAAGGCACTTTGAGCACCTGGGCTTTGTCATGATGTGTGTAAATAGTAAATGGAAGAGTCCTTTGCCCTGAAATTTGAAGAAGCTAATGGATAAATAAGTAAGTAGGAAACTTCACCGGGCAGACCACAGTAGGGATAAAATTATCAAAACTGTTAGTCACAGGTATCTCCTTGCTGTAGGTATGTCCAAAATTTCTGTGGAATATTTCACTTCCCAAAACTGCAAAGGAACAAGAGCAGAAATGAGAGATTGTGTTCCAGGCAGAGTGACCTTTTCAAAAGGGAAAGCATATGTCCTCAAATTCAAGTTGTCTAGTCTTGCTGAAATTCCACTTTTAAGTCAGCTCCCAGGATGAATTATGTCTCCTGGTAAAATAGGAAACAGAAATCTGACAGCTGACTGCAATCTTAAATTTCATGGAAAATAGCAGAGCACACTCATGGCCTAGGGTATCTTCAGCTTGCAGCAAAACCCTTTTAGTGCAAGACTACGACTTGCCCAGAAGAAAAAAAATATCACAGGTCCGTTTTCATCTGAAATAAATGGAGTGGTTTGGAAATGCATGAAAAGTCCTAATGATACATTCAAAGCACTTTTGGCCACAAACATTACTGAAATGTAAAGCTTGCTAGAGACTCTTTTCTTGGAGAAAGGCTCTTTCTTTTCATCTTTCCG
>VZTJ01006424.1:3271993-3365039 GCA_013397795.1 Orthonyx spaldingii | reverse complement strand
CCATCCATCCACCCACCCATCCATCCATCCATCCATCCATCCATCCTTCGATCCACCCATCAGCCAGTTTGCATTCCCAAAATATCATCGCAATACCAATGTGCTGGAGAATCATTAAACAACCACCAATTTCCTCCCATTTAGGTTCATCATTTAAGAAAAATCCAGGAGCGGGGAAAAGAAAATAACTTCATTAAGTTATCCAGAAACCCAAATGCAACCTTTAATGAGAAGCTTTTATTTGGCCCAACATTTGTTTCTAAATCACATACTGGGAGCTTCTTCCCACTGACTTACACACTGGAAGCTGGATACTGAACCTTCTTGTAGGGTATCAGTCCTTTCCTTACCCAGCCTCGTAAGCTTTTCTTTCAGCTTTTAGGAATGTAGTTTTCTACTTGTCGTTATCACTTTTGCATCAAGTTAATAATTTCTGTTATCTTTGCAAATTTTCAATAAGTGCAGTGTGGTGAGAATTCCAGGATGGGCAGGGAGAAAATGAAAAGATTGCAATATTAGAGACCTGGAGTTTCAGAAGGTGCACTTTTACACCTGTGAGTTGCTCCTCAGTTCTGAAAGGGAAATTAAAAGAAACAGGGAAGGGGTGTCCAAAAAAGGCTGTGGTTCTGTATTGTGCCATGTGGGATGTACCGGAATCCTTTGCTTGGCTCAGGAGAATGGAAAGGTGGATACTGCTGAAGGAAAAGCAAAGAACAGCCTTTGGTGTGTGCTATCGTGTGTGTTCAGTCAGTAGAGCCAATTTAATGCTATTATACCAGGTGGGAAAAACTGGGAATGGATAGTGGCTTTGCCATTGCTAGCAATATTCTCCCAAACTTTAGGCTTTAAAATAGAACATTATTTAGCAAAAGCAGCATTTCTGATTTTCTCCTTATCTGACTTCCTGGCAAATATTTACAACTTTGACACCATTTTCCCACAAATCCCTGCTCCCTTTGCATTATGTCATTACTGGATGCCACTCTTCCCTTCTCTCAAAAACTGCCTTTATACAAAGACACTGTTGGGAAACTTAAAGGCACCAGAAGGGGAGAGTGAAAGGCACTGACAAGCTTCCTGCATGTCACAGCATTATTCATTTCCTGACACAGGAGCAGGCTGAGCTTCCATCAGCACGGAGCACCTCGGTGCCTGACCCAGGGAATGTGCTCCAGCAGAGGAAACCTGAGGCCACAAGGCAGGAGATGGCAAGTGACAAATGCAAAAAAGGAGCAAACACCCTCATTATTTGAAAAACAAAGATGAGAACACTGAACACCTAACCAGATTAAGGGTGAGAACAAATAGAACATAAAGGGTAAACTTTGCAGTCAAGCAAACAAATGAAATGCTGAAGGGCACTTCCATTCACGACAGACGGAGGAAGAAAGAGATCTGCTTTCACAGCATGGAAACCCTATCAGCAGCCCCCAGGACGAATTCATTCCTACTGGCACATGTACAGTTAAGAGAAAATACCTGTACCTACCTCCTGTTCTAATCTTTATTAAAAGATCAAATATACAATCAGTAGCATTTTCTTTCCTATAGCTTTATTGAGCTGTTACAAACTATAACAGGCAAAAACCAACAGTGAGCTCCTTATCTTGTGGCCTATAATCACATGGAAGTTATTGACCACATATTTTTGTGTCCTAGAACAACATAAATGTGGCTGTTGAAATACTCACAGGTCATCAAGCACAGGCACAAAGTCAAACTTGCACATGAGAATTTAATTTTAGGCAGCTCACTCCAATCATTTTTCTTCAATACAAAATTAGCTTAAGTGACCTTAACTGGGCTGATGTTAATCCCTTTGTGCAGAAGAACCTATACATAAGGGAGACATAGTTTAATATTTACATGTGCTCCAACGAAGACAAAAATGACCTTTCCTAGTTAAATGTCATGACATGAGTGGCAATATTGGGATAGAATGTGCATCTAAATAAAGTTAGGATCCTCATGTCTCTGGTAGAGTTAAATATTCTGGGCTCAATTCTCTGACAACACTAGGGAAAAACCAGGATTTGCTGTTTTGAGATAAATGGAATTACCCTGTTTTATATCAGCAAATCCTGCACAAACCCAAGCTCTCTGATCCTAGACTTCCTGGGATAAGAACATTTAAAGAATTTATAAAGTTCTGTGGGGGGAAAAAAGTGTTTTCACAGACTTGTACTCAGTAGGAGGTGCAGCTCTGTATTAACTTTCACTCAGGAATGCTTCATTATCCAAGATTATAAATTCATTTGACATAATGGAAGGACAGGATAAATTATTCAGAAAAGATGTGAATAGTTTATATGCCATCAGTAAATTCTCAAGGACAGGGAGATTTGAAATATTTTGTGGCATAAGGTTAATTACCTATCTGATGTGAATTCATACATAGATATTCTCATTTGAAATATGATTATGCTTTTAAAACACACACAAAATATTATGGCCTGCTTATTTCTCTGTCTTACCCGAAACTTTAGTACAAGAGAATAAATGTTTCTCTGGTTATTTCTCCTGCTAATAATTTTCAGGGCAAGCTGTGATTTCATTCATGCTGGAACATTTTTTGTGTTTACACTAGATTTTCTCCTTTTAAATCTGGGGACTTGTTGCAAATGAGGGAAGATACAGCATGAAGACAAAAATCTCTAAATGCAAAATATAAACTTAGAAAATTCGGAGGATGTTGAGGGCATCCAAATGAAAGAAAAAAATGTTTCACACGAAAACTTTTTTACAAACCTTGCCAATGTAATCTGGTTAGCTAGCTCAGTCTCTTACTTGAGCTCTGTAGTAAGGACGTGTAATAAATGCAGAGGGAAGGACTGCTGATGAGTCTCATTCAGTAATTTACTTAAGCAGTACTTAAGGAAAGGGATAAGGCTGTTCCAGTGCAAGTGTTAGACCAAAGAGGTGTTTGAGTGTCCTTCTGGAGGAGCCAGAGCTGCCCTTGCTGTCATCTCCTGGAGCTGACCCTTCTCACCACAACCTTTGAGCAGAGAGAGGAACACACACCAGTTTTGTTGCACAAAGCTCAAAGCAGGGTGGGAAGGCAGAAGCCAATCAATACTCCCAGCTGAACGAGTGCTCTCATCTCGACATCACTGACAGAGGAGGTGAACAGTCCTGGGGGTTTTCTGGTGACTGGAACCTGCAAGGAGGGAACGAGTGGGCCTTTGGGGTGTTGTCCAGCAGGAAAGCAGGCACTGTTTGAGCATTGGAAAGGCTAAAGGTGAGACTCTCCCCTGCAATTTAGAGATCTGACCCATTAGCTGTAGTTTCCTAGTCCTCTCCAGCATAAAAAAAAATAACTATGGGACAAAATATAAAAAGAGAACTAAATATCTCTAGTACTTAGAAAAGACACCAGTCACTGCTATTTTATAAATATAAGCACTTGATTTTTTATGAACTGCATTTATAGATTTATCTGCCTAGTTGTCCTCTCAGCCTCAGTGCATGCATGGAGCAGCTCAAAGAAGCGGGGTCACAGAACCTGGAAATACACCTTAACACATGGTATGTGTTCCTGACACTGCTGAAAATCTGACATAGAAATAAAGTTAGAAAAACTATTATTGTTATATTACATGATCTCTACTGGCAAGGCTTTCATAGCCATGACATAAATTCTGAGCCAAAAATCACTTTACCCTTTAATAATTTCTTTATCTACTGTGACTAATGCTGATTATTTTCCCAGTGCTTATATTTTGTTTTGTTTTTACAGGATTTCTCCTCAATGCTATTGAAGACTGTCCCAAATTCATTCAATACTCTTAATTAATATTTGTGTTTCTAAGACATTCTGGTGTAATTACAAGAACATTAATCTGTCAGCAGTAATTTCAGAAAAGTTCACAGACTCTCTGCTCTCAGTGCACTTAATGGGGCCACCCTGCCAGAAGAAACTAGTGGGAGAGATGGGTTCAAATTCAGACTTTTTTCTCTTCTCTGATAGAGAGTATGTTCCTGCCAAGCCAGTAGAATAGCAAAGGAGAATAAACAGCTTATTGAATCAATTTTCAGTGACAGGATGTAGGCCTGGTCCAAATTCCCTCAAATCAATAAAAAAATCAACTTTCCCCAGGCTCAGAGCCACCCAGAGCTGCTGGGCTTGCTTGCAGTGCCAGAGCCAGGAGCAGCCAGCCCAGCAGAGCCTGGCTGATCCCTGGGAAGGGGAAGGGCTCTTGCACTCTCAAGGCAACAAGGTTTCCTTTTTCTGTTGCTTCACAGAAAACAGACAAAAATCTGTGGGGGCAGGGCATTTTCCTCTGCTGTACAAACTCCTCCAAAGATGGATTCTAAATCTGAATGCCAATTAATGTGCACTCAAACGTGCCTCAAAGGCTGGGTATTGGGATCAAGATCTATCCTTCCGTGTGGGTAGAGAGTTACAACCAATATCCACCTGTAGTCGGATACCTGAGGCAGGTGATGCCTGACCCATAGGATTAGAGGTGTCAGGCTGATTGGGCTGACTCTTGTTTGCTTGTTTGAACCCCTGAGTATTGTTACTGTTCTTAATACAGCTGTGTGTGGAACCAGCTGCCACCCCAACAGGGTAAGAGTGACACGGTCTGACCCTCTGAGACACTCAGCATCTTTCTCCTCTGTTAATTTACAGTAGGATAAACACTGAAATCACCTCTGTTCAGGAAAACACCCTGACCATTCAAAGGGGAGAGCAGTGGCTGTCTGCCAGCTTGTATCACACCAGTGTGGTATTGCCAGGCTCAAGCATGTTCTCCAAGTTGTGGCCTGTATCCTTCCACCCATCCCTCTGCGATGCCTGCTTGAATTCCAGCTTGTCCCTGACAGGAATCCGTGATGCCCAACCACCAGCTGAGCCCTGCTCCCCAGACAAGGGGGAATCCTTGTGCCATGGGCTTGTCTGGCACAGACCAGTGCAGCTCTGTTGACTTCAACTATGTGGTTTTCTAAAGAACTACTCTAATTTATACCAGTTGAGGCTCTGACCTTTTAATTCTGAGCTCAGTTTAGTCTGCATCAGTGAATAGGTTATCTCCTTAATTTAAATCATTGCTGCATATGAAATTGCTCGGTATAATTTGATGGTTGGCTAAAATTAATGAAAAATTTGTCTCGCTAAGGCCTTGCACAAAGTTGAACTTTGCAATATTAATCTTAGCAAATTAAGGCGTAGGAAAATGTGCTTTGTTAGCAAACGACAGCTTGTGTCACAAAGCGAGCGCTGGAGGAATTAACACTCACTGCTCAAACTGGATGGAATTAACACTCACTGCTCAAACTGGATGCTGAATCAATGAATTGTGTTCGTGTTAGGGACCCTCATCTTGGGTCTGAGCACGTGGACTTGTGGGATGCTTCCTCACTGTGAGCAGACTGGAGGGAGCAGCACGGGTGACACAGTCACAGCCTCTGCAGCTCCCACAGGACGTTTGATCCCATATCTGCAGGAGAGGGGTGCCTGTGAACCCCTTGTCTGCTGTGCAAGTACCTTGCAAGGGGAGCTGGACCTGTGCAGGCTTAGTTGCAGGAGACTGTTGAGGAATGCACATCTTTAAACCACAACAGCAGACAAAACGTTACCTCTTGTATTACTCATACTGAATACTTTGTTCACTTATTGCCTGTTAATTATGTGCCACTAATAAGTCACTGAACCTCTTTGATGCTAATTTGATGCAAGCTGTGTGAGCTGAGCAGGTTTTCCCCACACAGCACTGCAGTCAGAGGTGGCACCAGGCAGTTGGCCCCACACCCCCCTTTCCCTGTGGCAGCTCCGTGCTGGGTGTCAGCAACAAGAGGCACTGACACGTGGGGAGGAGGGAGCAGCACCTCAGGCAAAATTATTTCTGTGGGAGGAAATAATTTATAATACTGGTGGAAGTTGTAGCACATGCTCTGAGCTACTCGACAGGGTGGAGGCCAGGCTGGTTACCCACTTCTCCTTTGTCCTGCACTCTATTAAAAATCATCTGGAACACTGCCATCACCTGAATTTTTGGCACTGCAGTGGGGTAACCATGCTCATTGAGGGAGGAGCAGAGAAATCTCCTTCCCTCTCATTGCTCCCTATCACAGTTAAAGCAGACTGCAAACCCCTTGTCTATCCACTCCCCCAAACAGAATGGTTTTGATTCACAAATACATTATGTGCAGATTAAAGTTTCCCCGAGACAATGCCTGTCCTGCAGCCATTTTGCTTTCTGAGTGTGTTTGCTGTAAATCACAAAGTGAGATCTGCATGACCTCAAAGCCAGCACCATATTTTTTCTGCTGTTGTAATTCATCAATACCGGATACTTTCAAGGGTTCATCACACATTCATTCATAGTCTATCAGACAGTCTTTGCACTCACATCTGCTGCCACCGTGCCCAGATGTGAAACAATCTCTGAGCCAAAGGAAGGCTTTGTACAACACACTGGGAGTGTCAGCAGAGTGCCTGACTAGAGATACATGGTGACAATTTTGAAAGAAGATTATAGGTATAATTTTATTGCAACTTCAGTGCCCTAAAGGTTTTAAAAGTCTACTTCTAAGGAAAGAGATACCTCTTTAAAAACCTGAAAAGCTTAGGAGAACATGGTCCCTTGAAAATTAACCAAGGTTCACTGTTTATAATTTAAGGCTTGGCTGATATCACTGTTACAAACAAGAAAATAAAAGTAATTTAAGAGAGGAAACAACCAGCCCTTTTTTTTCTATCTGGCAGGGCCCAGTAGCATACTAGAGGCTTTTTTAGGAGCTACTTTTAAATAAGAGTGAGTGCCCTGCCTAAAATTTTACCTCAGCAGTGACTCACCAGGCAGGGCACCAACATTTCTAGATGTAAAGTAACCCCTTCCGTTCAGGACCCTTGAGACCTTTATTCTGGTTACTCTACAGCCTATGCCTGAAGCAAGTGTGGTTCAGTTGTGGGTTTCTAGGTACAAATTCCAGGGAAGCTGCTGTGCCACCTGACCTGCAGTGCTGCTGCCCACTTCTAAACCCTCCATTACAATCATTTAGCCTGGAAAGCTCAGTGCCTGCCTTCAGTAAGGCTTGCCCTTCTCTCTGGACAGAGGGTAGAAACACAGAATCACAGAACACAATCTCAGTATAACATTTGACTGCACTGACTTTCAACAAATTTGTGAAAGTTCATGGGTTATCTGCAAAAGTCTCCGGAATGTGAATTTAAGTAGGAACTGGCCCTCTCATATTTCCGTAGGAAAAACTCTCAGATTAATGTGAATAATATTTTAACTGTGAGACACAGAGGGCACAAGAACTAGAAACAAGCCTTGTTTGCTCTTTATCTAACTCGGTGCTCAGTTTTCACACAGCACAACCACAAAAATAATCACCTTTGTGTGCACCTGCAGCCTGCTTGTGCAGGCATCTACGGCTCTGCCCTGAATGAACACTGCTCATTCCTCTCTGTCCAAGTGCATAAAGCTGGGAACTGCACCCAGATGTCAGAAACCTCAGAAGGGTCTGCAGCTGCTCCCGTTCCCCATCCCTCGGTAACAATGTCCCATTTAACTGTGAAGTGCCTTCAGTTACCATCTCTTCCTTCTCTCCCCTTGCCACCACACCAAGTATTCACAAGCTCTCCTGGCACTGCAGTCAGTAATCTGCTCCTGCCTCTGTCTCTCCCTTCCCTTGGTGCTCATTCCCAGCAGGCTGGAGGGATGGCAGGAATAATCTGATGCAGTCTCCAATAAAAGATTCAGATGCAAAAGGCCTGTAAACGAATGTCTGCAGAAGCTTTTATCTTCTGAACAAACTTTAGCTCACCCTTTCTTTCTTGGTAAGAAGCAGAGACTGTGAATTTAGAAAGTTTGTTATGTAAGGCTGATTATTTTCTTCACCACAGAAACATTTCACAGCTGGATCCCACATCTACCTGAGACTGAACATGCAGCGAAGGAGCAAGGAGACCCTCTGCATTACCTCAAGATCCTTCCTGTTTAAAATAGATGGTTCTGTGCTGCAGGAATCTTAAAATGTATTTACTCTAGTCTAGATAAAGTTTTAAATCTTTATTTGCGTCCTGATAGTGTTTCCTTCAAATAATCCCATTGCAAGTTTCAAGGAATGTCAACCTATAAAGCATTGACAGGCTATAAATTATTCCTTTCTAAATGTAAATCTTATAGTGCACCAATTAAAATTATCTAAATATTTAATAACAGGTTGTTACTGATTAAGGATCCTGATCTTCCCAGTATACTTCTACCACTACCTCAGGATTATTAATCATTTCTCCTTGAGAAAAAACCCAGTAATTTATAGTGTCATTCTATTGGTCTGTTGAAAAATAAGAATAAGCATGTTGTTTTTTCATGCATGGATGATCTTTTAGATGCATAAATTAATAAAAAATAGTGACAGTGTAATGCTTGCATATTGATAGGATGAATTTTTTATTATTTTCTTAATATAAGTTTTTGTTTTCTTCTTGCTTTTATGCTAGGGGTAATTTCTGGAAAAATGTCTTAATTTTCTTTGTTGAACTGCTTAATTAATGTGCCAGAGCAGCTTGTATTATTGCATTCAGAGTAAAACTTGCATACTGCAGAACAGATGGGTATTGTGAACTGTTATGATGGCAGAGGTTTTAAATAATACATGAAGAATTTTTCTGTCTCATTAAGTTTCCAGTTTCTTTAAGCAACATCTTTAAAACAAAAGGAAAATATTCTTAGTGGAATCTGTTCTTGTTTTGTGTAACTAGATGTCTTTAGCTGCTATGAGGAGAAATATTGGTATCAGAACAAAGGCATCACAGCTTTAACTCTGAGTTACAGTTTTAGTGCACACAGTTGTACAGCAAATTGACTCATTTCCTGATGCTTCTTCAAAATCACCAGGCCAGACTCATATCTAAGGAGCAAATAAAAAGGAAGGTGCTACAAATACCTTCCACTCTTCCACCCAACTTTCTATACTACTTACAAAAGACTCCCACCTCCCCAAAAGCAGCTCTCTTCATCTCCCTTTCTAGTCCTTCTACATTACCAATTTTTTCTTCTATTTTCCCCCTATGGTTTCACTTGCGAGTGCATGCTCCATTTATTAACCAGAAAACCTGTCTGTTTGCATGTTTTCTGAATTCTATTAAGAGAGAAATTGGTAAGAACAGAAATTTCTTATAAGTTTCACTCGCAGGCTCACAAACAGTAGATTATTTAGCACAATTTTGAACAGAAAAAGAGGAAAAGGCCAGTGCTAAAGAGGAAATAAAGGCAATTATTAAAATCTTCACTTAGAATGCTTATTTGCTATTAAAAGGATGATGGGGTAAGATACTTTCCGAGTCCAATAGTTTTGCTAACATTCAGACCATAAATTTTAGATGTACGCCAATCACAATAATGAAGAAGATATGCCAGTTGTCAGAATTCACTTTCCCTTTGAATAAGCTGAACTGGAACGCAATTTACATGAGATGAGCCAGAACAGCAGACCAGCACATAAGGACTGTGGCCCAGTATACAAAACAAACACGTTATGAATTTGAGCAATGAGAGCACATTCATTTATCAAGATGTATTTGGGGGAGGGAGATGTATTGTCCTCCTCTGCACTCCTGAAAATACCCAATCCTTATTAAAACAAGAGCAAGTTCTCCCTTTCTTGCCACCTGAGCTTCCTGTGCTGTAAATGTGAGCTGAAGATAAGGGCTCAAACAAAAGATTGCTGTGTCTCATTTGAGAGTGCTGTGAAGAATAAAAATGTAACTTCTGGCATTTTAAGGTAACATCTGATCTGTGATATCTGCCCACAAGTTAAAGACTTCTTTTCTCTCGTAAATCAAAGCACGTGCCTTGGATTCTTCTGCCCATTTTGGAACTGGCTTGAACCCAGGCACCGGCAAGAGGGTGATCAGGGTGAGCTCCAGTCCCTGCAGACCCTGTACAGCTCATCTGTGTCAGCCACAGCCAGGGGGTTTTACCCCTCCTCTGGCCCTTTGGCTTTCAGTGCTACTGTTGGACTCTCTGACTGTCCCTACACCAACACCACCGAGGAGCTCCCTCCATCAGATTTCTGGTACTGCTTGCTCCTGCCTTCGAGTGTCTTCAAATTCCACTCCAGAAGTGAATGGAGACAACAATATGAAACTGTAGATATGTGAAATGATAGCCAATGATAATTTATAACAAAACAAAAGAAAAAGAAGATCAAGCTTCAATTCATCATTTTAACAGGAGCAGAGGCTTCAACAGCTCAAGAAGTCCTTATCCTGTGAGAGGATAAGCACTCTACTGGCTACTAGGAGGAACAAGTAACTCTATCCCAAATAAAACCACGACAAGCTCTACATATTAAGGGCACATGAAACTTTTTTATAGACAGCCTGAATCTCCACATAGCTTTGAATTACCACCTGAATAATGTGAAACCAGATATTCTCCCTTCCTAAGAATTTGTGAGATAAAGAACCACAATCACCTCTATGGTCATTAATTGCTGTCAAAGACTGTCTAATTCCCATAGGAAACATCAGCTACATTGTGGCTTAGAACTGAGTGATCTGATTGGATTTCTTTGCTTGTTTTAAACATGCCTACCATTACTTCCCCAGTTTAACTGCCAGAGTTTCCTGCTTCTGAAATATTTATCAGCTGACTCAGGTGACGTTGGTTTACAAGTATCAGCAGTTTTGTCACAAAGTGGTGAGTTTTGCTTAGTCTTCATAGCTCCTTAGCAGATTTTAGTTGTTTCTGCTTATATGTTACCTGCTTCTGCAGAGGAATGCACTTCTCTCAGCACTGATAAGTGAGCTGATGTTTTCTCCAGAATTGCTGGGCACTAATTCCCTCTCAAAACAATTATCCAGTACATCTTGCAAAAACCTCATCACTCAGCTACACAGCCACATTTGAAAGGTGAGATACAGGACTAGGCATAGAGGTAATTTAAAGTTCCCACGTAATGACTTCCCTGGGTTTTGTTGGTTTTGGTTTTTTGGTTTTTTGTTTTTTTTTTTNTTTTTGTTTTTTTTTTTTTTTTTTTTTTTTTTAGGGTCAGTGATGACAGTAAATAGGATTAGTTAGAGCAGTTAATGCAGCTGATAGAGTTTGGCTGCACATGAAGGTCTGTGGCATGTGGCCATTGCTTTTGGCAACATGTGGATTATAGAATTGTGCATTCAACTCTTTCCTTCTCATGTCAGTGTTCTGCCAAGTCTCTCAGGGTTTATTCGTGCTTTTCAATAGCATCTGTACCTCCTGCTTTCCATTAAAATATCCTAAATCGAAATGCAATGAGATGTTCTCAGCATTTCCGAGTTTAGTCAAGAGCTTGGTTGAGTTTGATTAAAGTTGTTAAGCAATTTTAATTTGAGGGGTAAAAAACCTGAGGGAATGCAGGAATAGTCACCATAGAATTATATGCCTCAATTAACACTTAAAAATCATCTATGGGACACCAACGAGACAGGATGGCAGCCAGCCACAGTGAGTGCAGCAAACAGAGCAAATTTAGACACAGTCAAGTGGGAACTGGCACCTGCAGAGAAGAATGCAATGGAGTGATGTGACTGTGGAAGCCGTGGAAGAGAACAAGAGGCACCTAACGAGGCAAAGAGTGGGCCCTCCTCTCCTCTTCTGCCTCTGGTGCCACTCACATGAACTTTCTTCTCCAGGCACTGTCTCCCAACCTTGGGCAAGCCCCTCCTCTTAAGGCACAAAGACTTGAAACGTGAACTAAGACAGATGGAACAACACGGGAACAGTCTGGCTGCATCTGTGTAGGAAAAGAATGGAGAGGGAACCATGGGATGAACCACAAGCTGGCTGACTTGGCTGATGGCCTAGAGCTCACTGGAGACTTTCCCATGTCAAGGAACCTTTCAGCCAGTAGGAGAAGAGAATTGAGAAATTCATTAGAATACTCAAAGTTGTGACCAGAGAGGAGACCTGTCTCCCCACAAATTAGTGGAAATTATGGATGAATTCTCTGTAGGGTGTGGGTGATCAGATAGGGGTGCTGGTGTAACTCATTAAAGCTTCCCCAGTTTCATTAAGAGCAGCTGACTTCCATCACTCCTGTTATTGTTAGTTTCATAACAAAAACCTTCCATCCCATCTTATGTTATAGTTCAAATAGGTTTCAATATCACCTGAAGGCATGGCTGTTTCATTGCTCCACAGAACAGACTATCAAACAGTAATTTACAGCTTTCTTCCTCTTTATAAGCACTAAAGTATCCTTTCTTCTCCTTCCTTAAGCTTTTCCTCTCATTTGAGCGTGGATAATTCACCAAATAAGAATGAATTCTTTCTGCAGGTACTGTCTAACTAATAACTGGGCAGCTCTTGGCAGCTCAGAGCACCTTGCTCCAGTTATTTTCCAAGTTGCTATCTCTTGCTCTGTTGTGCTGGTTTCAGCTGGGCTAGAGTTAATTTACTTCCCAGTGGCTGGTGCGGGGCTGTGTTTTGGAACTGTGCTGAACACAGGGTTGGTAACTCAGAGATGTTTTCCTTACAGCTGAGCAGGGCTCACACAGAGCCAAGGCCTTTTCTGCTTTTTGTATGGCCAGGTGGGGGTGCCTGGGAGGCTGGAAGGGGACACAGCCAGGACAGGTGACCAACTGACCAGAGGGATTTTCCAGACCAGCATGCTATGTATGGAAAGTGGAGGGAAGGAGGAGGAAGTGGTGGATGTTTGGAGTGATGGAGTTTGTCTTCCCAAGTAACTGTTCCATGGATGGGGCCCTGCTCTCCTGGAGGTGCTGAACGCCAGCCTGCCCATGGGAAGTGGTGACTCAATTCCTTGTTTTGCTTTGCTTGTGTGCATGGCTTTTATGTTCCCTATTAAACTGTCTTTACCCTAACCCACGAGTTCTCTGCCTTTTACCCTTCCCATCCTCTCCCCGATCCCACTGGTGGGGGAGTGAGCGAGGGGCTGCCTGGGCTGGGCTGAAACCATCTGTGAATAAGGAACTGTGTACAGCCTTTAAAACTCTTTTGTCACAATCCAATCAAACCCTCCATATTTCCTGTTCTACTCTTTTCCAGTGAAAGGTGAGCAGGTAACAGCCTTCAGAAGGAGCTGCTCTTGACACAGGTCTTCCCTTCTTCCCCGCAGTGCTCAGTGATTTTGCTTCATGCAAAGGATTGAAAGCCAACTAAGAAGTATTGCACTTCCCCTCCCTCCCCACCACCTTCCCCAAGAGTAATTTTAGTGGAGCTTTGATTGATGTCAGATGAAATTAACTGGAAACATTTAATGTGTTTAACATGTAAAGGCTTAGGGCTCTATTCACTTGGAGTTAGAGACTTTCTGTGCTTCATAAACTCAGAGGACACTGAAGCCTGAATTTCAGCTCTGCAGCCAGATGACTTATTAAACAGCACCTTGACTCCTGCCATCGTTGCTGCTTTTCACTTCATTATTAATAGAAGGAGGACTTGAACTGATGGCAGCACGAATGGAATCAAAAGTCCTGTGGCAGAAATGCTGTTAATTTTAGTATTGTGTCCATCATTAAGCATCAGATTAAATCAAGCTGTATTTCCCTCAGCAGCTGTTGAAAATCCTCATTTAACCAAGTGAAAAGGAATATTGTGCTTCAAATGGAAGGATGAATGAGGTTCCTGCTAACAAATAGCTTAGAGAGAAGGACTCTGAATAGACAGGGAGGTTTCAGCAGGCATCTTCTCAAGATAGTCTCAGGTTTCTTAAAATTCTTCGGTCACTTAAAAAATTGAAAGTTGAATAATTTTTTTCTCCCTTCTCATACTTGCAGCAGCACCTGGAGAAGAGAGGTTTATTTCTAAGTCAACAAGTTATATCAAGTTAGAAAGAAAATATTTTTTTAATACGTACTCCTCTTTGACCATCTATCAAAGGCAGATTAATCCTGATAAGGGATAAGTATGAGAGGCTCTGGGATTCCTGAGGGATGCCTCAGTCACAGCAGAGCAAAGGGAAGGTCTCTGTGAGTGTGCAAGGCAGTCTTTGCTCAGGGAATGCTCCACTGAACGTTGGTGGGAATCAGAGCAGTGCACAGGCTGTGGGGGACACGTAGGGCTTGAACTTGACTCACTTGAAGAGGATTCACTTGCACCCGCTTTTCTACTGGTATTCAGTATTACTTTGTTGGCAGGTAAGCAAGTCTATCAACAGAAGAATTTTCTTCCTAAGTGATACAGGAGCTTTGAAAGATGTGTCTATACAAATACCAGACATTATCCTTTCTGCTCTCTATTCTTTGCCATTCTAAATACATTTGCTTGTGTTATGTATTACTCTGTGATTATTTAGCAACTTATCTTTAGCACACACTTGATATGCCAAGCTCAGAGCAGCTGGGTTGTTAAAAAGTCATGCTTCAATGAGACAATTGGACTCTGTTACTTAGTTATGGCTTACAAAGCTTGTCAGTAATTCTTGAAACTCCTGCTGCAGTCATGACTTCAGCAGCTTCTTTGCCACAGCCATGGCACTGATGGAGCAGTTAAAATAGAGCAATGGCTTCACTGTTACTCGACTTTAATGCAAATTATTCGCTTTCTCTGCAATTTGCCCCTCATAAGATCTTGATAAGAATTCCACAAAGCATTCTTAGGATTATTACATATTTTAAATAGTAAACTCACATCCTCCATTCCACCAGAAGATTCTTCATTTTCATGGTTCCCTTTTCCATCTCATTTTCTCCCAGCATGCAACAAGAGTTGAGTTTCAGTCTCCTTGCTCTGAGTCAAGCAGCAAGTGGTGCCAAGGCTGAAATAAGCCAGACCTTTGCTGCTCATGAAGGATTAAACCACTTGAGGAAACTGTGCAAATACATTTATCTCAAGGTGTCAGAGAGGAGGTAAGAATTCAGTTTGCTGAAGCAGAGAACCAGTTGAGATGCAGACACAGGCCCTGCAAGCATTGTAAGTCCACTCAATGTGAAATGAAAGAAGTCCATAAACTACAGGAAGAGCATGTTTATAAACATAGATCACAAATCATATAAATTTCTCTAATAGTGAGGCCTTCCACTAACTGGCTTTAAATCTTCATCTTTCCAGAAAATTAAGCTGGAAAATTAAGAGCAACGGGGACCCATGTATTGTACTGAGACTTTTGAACAATACATTTCTTTCTAGTTTTGTCCTTCTGCAGCAGTTTGGAAGTATGTGTATCAAAAATGCTTTGTGGTGAAAATACATACATATATTTCTGGGGAAAGCATACAGTTCTTTCTCAAAACACTTCTAAGATACCTTGGTTGCATTTTGTAATTGTAGATGAATAACCTTGAAAGGTTAATCATTCAGCAACCATTTTCCAGGCCATGTGTGAAGCCAGGGAAAATGGGAAAAGTTGTGCTGTCTGAGACAATTTATTCTTCTGCATCTTCACTGCAAACCAGTCAGTTAGAAGGTATCAGGAAGAACCCATGTCATGCAAATACAAAGTCATACCCTGTGAGTAATAGGCTGGCAATTGCAGAGGGTCATAGGGTGGGATTGCTGTTATTTATTTCATAACAGGACAAAGAGCAAAAGTTCCTTTGCTGTGTCTGTCATGTCTGCAAGACCGACCACACTGTGCAGCCACAGAGGTTACTGCTGTGCAGCAGGAGGAAATCAAACAGCCTGTACAGTTCATCAGTGATGTGATGTGTGTTTGAAGGGACTCACAGAAAAAGCATCAGAACTGCCACACTTTCTCTGTGCAAGGGAACTGAGCAGCCAGGTTATTTACAATTAGTGCTGCATCTGTCTGCAGTGATAGGCCACAAAGTCTGCCCACAAACCAGTCCTCAGGGTAAGGTTCTTCTGTCACGGAGAGGCTTTCAAAGCACATCTGAATGTCTGCATGTACTAAATACTCAGCTATACAGCATGATCCCCAGGTCATACCCTAAAAAAGCACCATTCAACATCTTGTGATAAGTTAATTACAATGTTTTTCAGATGCTGAAGAAAACTAGAACGTGTTCTGATTCAGGCTAGGCAAAAATAAAGCAGCTATGTGATGTATGGTGTTAGTTTGCTTCAAAAACCCATGCTTTACTAAAAAATGTATGGTCTTTTTCTGAAGCAGCTGGAGAGAAACAGGAAATTATTAGGTGTTTAAACATGAAGGGCACGAATATTGATCTCATAGCTAAACTGCCAAAGGAAAGAGCAATCCATTTCCTTCAACATGCAGTGCTTTGAGCTTCTAAGAAACAGCAAGACATGAAACAAAAGTAATAGTAAGATTGAGATGTAATGTTAACTAAAGAATTACATTCCCCCAAATTATGTCCAGCATTTTAGAAGCTGTGTGCATACATGGGAGCCCTGAAGCATCACTGGGTTTGTATTCCACTTTTGCAAGCCTCCTATTGCCAAAAGAACACTAGGAATTTTTCATCAATGCAGAAAATCAACTGTTGAGGGGTTGAATTCCTAACTCCACAGAAGTCACTGTCAACATTCCCACTCTCTTTTTTTACTGGGTACAAATAAGGCAGGAGTTCAGGCTGGGAAACTAATAGCAAGCACAATCCAGACCACACTGAAAAGACAACCTGCCTAAATGATTGGGCAAAAATGGTAAATCACTCTCTTTACAGACTTCAAACCCGAACCTAACAGCCCATTAAAAACAAAGAGATGCCAAGGTCGCCAGCCTAATGGTTTGCTGAAGAAAGGAGGGTGAATGCCAGAAGCAGGAGGAACACCCATCTCCAAAAGCTTTTCAGCAGTGTGTGCAGGGTGTTGCTGACTCCATCAGGTCATGGGGCAGTGAAACGTGGAGCAGTCTCCACGTCTCAGACTCTATTAGAGAGAAGCAGGATTCTGAATTCAGAGTGCCTCTCCTTCACAAGCCCCAATTAGTTTGACAAGGCAGCTTTTGGAGCCTCTGTGGAGCTGCATCCCACAAACCAAGGCAGGCTTTGGAGCATTATGAATTGTGATATATCAAAGGTGAAAACCCACCCAGAACCAGGGGTTGCTGTATTTTGAGTATATGATTGAAGCTGATTTCAGGTAGCAGAGGTGGTGCTGGAGCAGGATGGGCAGAGCTGCTTCCCCCAGGTGCCCACGCTGGGCTCTGTGTCCCAGAGAGGGCAGGGAGCTGCTGCCCCAGCCCCGGGGCACAGCTCCCCTCAGCAGGGCTGTGACCTGCAGTGCTCTCACCCCAGCAGGAAACCAGGGCATTTCCACTGCCATTTCCATCCCAGGAAACCAATATTCTGTCATTTCTCTGCAGGGAAAGGCAATGCCAGGCCAACAGCTACTGCCTAATCCTATTGCTTTGGGAGCAGCAAAGATTTATGGCATGGAGGGAAGCAGAGTTCTCCAAAGTGTCCTAGGAAGGCCTGAGGAGGGAAATTGGAAATTCACAGCTCTTCCTGAGGCAGCAAGGAGGCTCCAGGACACAGACATCACATGAGATGGCAGTGCTGGAGGAGAAGCTCAAAGTAGATTGTGTTCAGAAAAAGAAATTTGTATTTGCTCTCTCCAGTTGCTGGAAGTAGAAAAATATCTATAGCCCTGTCTTTGACCCCAGTAACTCTTCTTTTTATCACAAGTCCCTGCTTTAAAAATGTAACAGAGACCACAAAATGTGGAGTTAAATACTTTGGGATTAGAGATACAATCTGAGAAGCAACAGTAAAATAGTTCATCCCACAAGAGATTTCACTCATCTCATTCAGAGATAAATACACAGTGAGCTGACAAAATAAATTTGCCCTTGATATCTTCCTGGGTACCCTGAGAGGAAAATTAAATCCAACTTCTTTCCTGAACATGACATTTATTTTGCTTCAGGAAAATCATGTTTATCAATTACGTGTAACATTTCTGATTAACCATTAGGAGTGAGGGGAAAAAAAGTAAAAAGGTGTGAAGGCTTAAAGTGACTATGGATATAGAGCTTGTCCTGGTCTTGAGAGGGATAGACTTTGTTGTTCCTTCTGCTAACCAGTACAGTGCTTTGTGATGCCAAGGCTTCTAGAAACTCTCACAGGATCAGGACTTTTTCTTGAGCTCCTAAAGGCTGTAATCCTGTTAAAATGATAAATCAGAGCTTTGTCTTTTTTTTTTTTTTTTTAATTATAGTTAGATAATATTTCACATATATACAGTCTCCTATTGTCTCAATTTCTTTCCAAAATTATTTTTCAGATTTCTTCTCTCAGTGAAAGAAGTTAATCTGCCCTAATACATTATTCAGGATTATCTCACAAAGCCTTATCAATAAAGATCAACAACTGCTCACAGAACATCAGCAGTTACCAGCTAAGGACACAACCACAGTGACAATTCTGGGGTCAGGTGGGGTATAGCAATGCCCACATGCTTCTTCCCTGCAAAAGAATCTTTCCTCAATGATCTGCTGCTTTTACTTCTTCAGGCACACCAGTCTGAAGCACATGACATAACTTTTTGGTGTTTTGGTTTGCTTTTCTTTAAAGATTTCTTAAATTAAGTGGAACTTTTGTTGCAACAAAAAAAAAAAAAAACAAACAAAAGCCCAAACCTAAAGTGAATTTGCTGACTTTATGCTAAACTCCTTTTCCCTCCCAGTTTAAAGTGACCTTTGATGGAAACTAAAATGTGCAGGTGTCAAAGTGTATCAGTATCGTATACCAGAGATGTGCTCAACTGAGGTTTTTTTGGCACTTTCTCCTTCCAATTTATTAAAGGTTGTGTCAGAATAAATTTATGTAAGCAAGGATCAGATTTTATTAGTGGAACATCATTAGCTTTTAATGAATAAGAATAGTTTAGGAAAAGAGCTGATAACTGAGGTAACATTTGAGAGCTGAGCTGTTTCTCCTCTCCCCTTGCGCCGCTTGTTTTAACCCTGGCAGTGAGTGTGGAGCACAGCACTGGAGAGCAGGACTGGCTGTGTTCAAGCTGTGGTTCAGCAAAGCAGCTGACAGTGTTCCAGTGTCTCTCGCTTTCCAGCACAGCAATATGTGCTGAGGTTCTGTTACTTTAATGGAGCTTTGTGAGTTGTGAGGATTTTTCTCTAAATAGAAGCCAATTAAGCGGGGCCCAGGACTGCAGCCACTGATGAGGTTGCAGGAACAGCTGGCAAACAAGATGCCACCACCGTGGATGAGGACAGACAGAACAAAGATGGCCCCTGGTCCCAAAGCCTAAATTGCAAGCTCTTGGAATATCCCAGGGATTGTCCATCAGGAATGGAACTGATCCTCACCAGCAGAGAGAGATTTAAACTGACAGGGGAGCTCTCTGAGCTGTCACAAAGGACAGAGATGTTGTTGAGCTCTCCTCCCACAAAACAACCCTTCCCCCCTTCTCTGCAGACTTGTGGGGACTGCTTTCTCCACCATGGCAGGTAATTTTAGTTCCTGTTTGTATTTTATTATCAGACAGATTGGAAAAAGAGTAAATGTGCCACAATTACATAATCCAGCTTCAACACTCAGTGCTGGATGACACCAGGGGTTTTGCCCAGCTCTACTAGGATGCCATGGTGATGAAATTCACTGTGTTAATTGCCATGAGCATCGAAATGTCTGAAATCCCACTGGAGATACAACATTTAGAGCTCACACTCTTAGAAATGGGGATCTCTCTGCTCTCCTATTTGACAGTGAAACACGAATTTTTGGGATTCCCTCCAGTCAGCAAAGAGTCAAACACACCCATTTCTCAGCATTTCCCATTAGTCCCATACAGCAGACTTTGGGGGCAGCAGAGGCACTGACAAAGCCCTTTCTCTCCCACCAGCTTTGCTGGGCACATCTGGAAGCCACCGACCAGTGGAAGGCAGATCCATGGAGGTGCCACCCCTCACTTCAATCCCAGAAGGAGCAGCCCCACCCCAGGGAAGGGCACAGAGCTGTTCCCCAGCAGGTTTGCTTTCTGGACACAGCACAGCAGGACATTACAAGAGTGAATCCAGATTTCAGGTCTTGCTATTAGCAACAGTAGGGCAGTTGGTGCAGAGTGCCAAACCCATGCAATCTTATTTTGGTTTTCCACTTCGGAACTGCTTTGTATGCTTTACATTGGACCACTGCCCTCAGTGCCTCTGCAGTCTGCCCAAACAAAGCTGAAGTAAGTTCTGTTATGCCCCTGATCATTCTTGATCCTTATCAGGATTGTAACCCCAAAAGATCTCGTACACAGATCTTCCTCTTTTTACACCCACAGCAAAATCCCTGTTGGAATTCAGGCACAGATCTGACAGTCAAACTGGGGTAAATGCTTAAGGATCATCAGGTTTCCTGTCCCTAGTCATTCTGGACTAAAGGGATGATTGACTTCTTGGTCTGGATCTCTCTGAGGTTTTGGGGAAACACTACGAGGAAAGATTTTCTTACCCTTTCCATTGGGAAGCTTAACATAAAGATTTCTAGAGAGCCGAGACACAGATATTGCCAAAACGTGCCAGAAGCACATTAAAGATTTGCATGACCTTATCCAAGAAAGGCACCACAGCCCCCTGAGCCCAGGTAATGCCATAAAGCCTGCAACAGGGGCTTTGCTAGGCAACAGTTACCAGCACTCCTTAAGTGTATTGAGCCCCGGCTTAAAGCCAAATCAGCAAAGTTCTTATCAGGATGCAGTTGCTCAGTTTTCCCCAGAGTAGCCCTGCTCATATTAGAAACTAACAACAAGGATTTAGAAAAAAGTACATTTACATATTTTTTCCATTAAAGAGAGATGTTACTCACACAAGGTTGGTATCTGCTTGTAAAGCTGAAAATCCCTTGTGTGCACAAACAAATATCATTTGAGAGATTTTCAGAGTCGTGTGCAGTATGTGCCTATCAATTCCTGTTAATTTGAGGAGGCTGTTGATGAACTGAACAGCCACTTTCCTCTTCTCTCACAAATGCCTGCAAAAACAGGAAAATAGTCTCAACTTTTTCACATATGCCCACAAGATAAAAGCAGATGAGAGGCTCAGTAACTCAAATCCCTGCTTTTTGAGCATGCAGAACACAAGCCAAACTGCACGTCAGCACAAACTAAAGTGCCTCTTCCCCACTGCACATTTTTACAGTTCATTGGCATATAAAATAGCATCCAAACAGCCTGAAACAATTCCATCTCTGCTGTAATTACAGGATCCCACTAAAATTAAAGGATTGCACCACTAAAAATGCTTTAACTGCTTTCAGAGTTTTCTACAGTGCATTGCTTATGCCACCCTACTTCTTTCCAAATATATGGCTGTACACACACAGAAACATCCCCCATCCCCAAACTGGCCATTGCTGCAGTGGCTCAGCACACAGATTTATTTTCATGGGCAGACAGGATCCAGTGGACAGCTGTGCTATGGACCAGCACTGCCCTGAGTTCAGCTGAGAGCAAACAGCTATGAAATCTGTCCCAGAAAGCCATGGCAAGTTCACCACCTGAACACTCACTGCATCCTTACAGATATTTATCTTTCCAGATTGAGTCCATTTGGTATATTAGTCACAGTTTCCTCAGCCATGCTTCAAGCACAGCATAATATAGCATGAATCACTACACTGAATAATCCAGAAGTATATTTCAAATATAACTCTTACCGTGCTCCTTTTTACTGATCTTTCTTTGATGGATCATAATATGATAATTTTAAAAGTACTTTAAATAATAGCTGCACTTCAAAGGATTTTTTTTTCTTTTATCTTATTTAAAACATTACATCAATTGTCATGTGTCATGATTCCACAGAGTTATTATCATGCTGACATTTAAATATTGCTTCCTTATGGATCTACCTGTGAAGTATCACTCGTTGCATTCACCCCTTTAACCAGAAATATTTATTTCCTACAGCAACAGGCTCTTCTGCTCTAACACACTTTCTGCTTTTTTTCCTCATAGCTGTGTTCTTGACTTTTATTATTAATTCCTGTGGACACCAATGACTGTTTTATATGGCCTACATTTGAAAAAACAACCACAGGACTCAACAGCATTGGCAGGAGCACTGGATATCAGCCTTGCTAATCTCAATGTCATTCTGCAACCTCTGGTTCTGATGATGCCACGTTGTTATAAGGAATTCACAGCCAGGGCCCAAGTGCTACAGGCTCCTTTTCCAATTCTGCCTCTGAAGTGTTGATTGGTTTCTGAGCAGCTGCTTGATTTTCCTCCATTAGGAAGCAGAAGTAACGATGCCAGGTCCAACTCAAAGCAAAAGAACACTGAGTTCTTCCCTTCGAACTCCTCTCCTCCCTACACAAAAACCTACTGTTTTCACATCCTCTCATTGTGTTAAGGCACGGGTTTTATTCTGCCTGATCTGAAGCCAAAAAAAAATGATATAATGCTGGGCACACAAGTATATCCCATGGGCAGTACCAAAGATTTAAATTTCGATAAAAGTATTTTAAAAATTCACTTTTTCCTTCTCATTAGCAAGCACAGCTCATTCTCGTCCTTCTGACAGTGACAAATATTCTTTTTATGAATGATTTTATGCTTCCATCCAGCCTTCACTCTTGGTGGAAGGCTACTACTCTGGAGTTCAGCCAAAAAAGAGATGATGGAAAGTAGTTTTTTCTACTTGCCTTAAGTAGTTCTACTTAGAGAGGATGCCTTACTTCATAAAAAGTGGGAGTTAAGCCTGGAAAACAGCCTCAAATTGAAAAACCACCACCGAGCTGCAAAAGCCAAAACCTCAAGCCAGAACTTAAAGCAGTTGCAAACAAAAATCATAGTTCATATTATGCAAGTGAGATCTTTCTGGCAAACAGCTGAGTACATCTGCACGACACACAGCAAGCTAATGACCTATAAAGGCAAACATCAAAGATGGCTTTAATTAAGTTTTTTTTTTACAATCCAACTTGCTCATGCATTGACTGTAAACACCAACACCCTTGTTTACAGCTGCATTTGCTGTGTTACTTTTGTGGCATCATTTCAGACCTGTTGCAGCTTTGGGAGGTGAGCTGATCTGAGCTGTGTGTTCATACCAGTGACAACTGTTCTCTCCAGGAAAGCAGCTGCAGTCCATCCACAACATTTAACTTAATGTGAGAAGGTTAAAACTTGAAGTTTGCATGTACCAAACTCACAGTTTAGTTTTATTATACAATCTCTTGTAGCATTCATCTTTAAGTGGTTCATGTGCACTTCTGCTGTGATAGTTTTACTGGTTTTGCATCTGTTTGATTGTTTTTGTGAGTGGTTGCCCCCCATTCTTATTCTCATATAAGTATCTTGTCAATCCACAAAAATATCTACTTTACTGCAAGTTTCACTATTTATGTGTGAAATAAAGAATGTAAAGGCAAGACTTGAGGCACTATTTCATAGTTAATGTACTTAACAAAAGTATTAATACACTGCTGTCTTTAGTACTCAAAATTACACAGTTGTTTTATTTCATTTTCATTTAAAATTGCCTCATAGAGCAATTAACCTAAACCTCCTATGAAAAAAACAACTAAATTAACAACAACAACAAAATATACAAAGAAACCAAACAAATAAAACCAAACAAACAAACCAACCACAAATACAACCACCCTTTCCTGCTTGGAAATAAAGCCATTAAGGCAATGCATACACATTTCATGGTGACCTGGCCACATTCGACATTTCTTTGTGCACAGAGTGGGTGACCCCTTTAAGTCACAAGCATTTTATTACTGAAATAGAAAAAAGAAGTTCCCAGCATACTGTCCAGATCCTATAATTCCTGCAAGTCCACACGGTGCATTACAGCTACTGATCATGAGTGACTTCAGTGTTTTCCGGGCATGCAAGTCTCTCTCAGTCTGTTGTCTTCAATCTCAGACTGTCCCAGTAAGGGAGGCACTAAGTGAAAGAGAAAACAGGGGAGAGATGATGAGAGAATAGAAAGAATTATTATACTGAGTTTCTTTAAGGAATGAAAAGGAATTTTGCTGTGACACTACTCCCACAGCCCTACAGAAAGGCTGCTCTGACTCAGCTCCGTTGGGTGATTCTGTAGGATTAGGTTTGTCAGGGAGAATAAAGCCAGAGCACCAGGTCTGTCCTTTCTGTGTGGCCTCAAAGGCCACAGTGCTCCCCTGCTCACAGAGATCTTTCTGCTCACCAGCCAAGGGCCAGAGCACGGTTATGAGCACAGGATTTTAACTCTGTTTGTCTTTTCCTCGTTCTGGGACCAGTTTAGGTCGAGCCTCCAAAAGCTCAATGGCATTGTTGAATATGCCCAGTTTTAGACAGTATTTTTCCCATCAGACAGTGCATGTACAGGCTTGGTCCCAGCTGCCAGGTAATGATTAGCTATGATGAATTAAGAAGCAGTGCCTCTAGAAAGTATTCTATATGTTCTGCAGTAATTAAGTTTATTTTTAGGATAATACTCTTACAAATTGTTGAGTTCCTGGATACCTATGAGAAAAAAAACCCTGGCAAAGTTGCATTTATTCTTTTAGCAAGAAAAGAAAGCATTAATAACCAACAAGGCTTTTTCTCTTTCCATTTACAAAGTCTTGGTTTTCCCCACCTTTTTCTAACATTTTAAATTAATTGGTTTTCACACTGTTTCCTGCTTGTTTAGCATAACCAGTAAGTGGATTAGTCCTTTATCTCAGCTATCCATAGATTTCTTTAGGAAAAAAGGTGATTATTGCTATGGTCACCACATGATACCCCGTTCCTAATCCCCTCAGTGGCAATCTTTGATCCATGTACAGCTGAACATGTGTGTCCAGGGCACACTGCTGTGCCTGCCTATCTCTAATCCTCCCCAGCAAACCAGTGGGCTAACTGCTCTAGATGTTAATGTACTTAGAATCAGGGAGCCAAATAACATTCCTGCAGTCAGAATAGGTGACAAAGCAGGGATCAGAGGGATCTGAGCTTCCCATTATGTTTTGTTTTCGCAGAGGTAACAATCTATGAATGCTCTAACAACACTGGCCAGCAGCCTCATCAATGTGTGATCACAGCATTTTCCACTCCATGAAATAATTCTCATGTTATGTGAAAACCAAAGCAAGGCATCACAAGTTTGAAATAAAAATAAATCAATTACACATCCAGAACACCAGTGTTTTGAGCAAATACTTGGTCAGGTTTTTTCAATAGAACAGGCTGCAAACCAGTGCTCTTTTGCATCATGATTTACTTCAGTCCACTCCAAGATTTTTAACAAAGAACTAGAAAGTCCTAAAGACAGAATGACTTGAAACACCCTGATGAGTGCCTCAAGTGTACTTCAGTCTATTGGAAGCAGTTTTCTGCAGTCGTACATGCTTTCTGTGATGAATGGAAAGAACATCTCAGTATAATTACTGAAAATGTGAGCTTTATGTTCCAGTGCAGAATCTTGGGTATTTTACATTAAATGCCAACAAATGTTTTATTCAAGTCACAACAGCAACACAACCCAAAAGAAAAGACGCAGTGATAGCCTTGATTCCCTCTTGTCAGATCCATTTTGTGCTGGTGAGATGCCATCACTTTCCAGATGGCATCACTGTATAGAAGTGATATACAGCAGGATTGCTGTAGGAAAATGACAATCAGGTCTAATGAACTTCTCATTTTGGGTTGTTCTAATTATCACAGGTAACAAGCTAAGGCCAGAATGATTAGTTTCATCTAAGTTTACTTATGGTTATAGTTCTTTGAATTTCAGTAGTAGATGAGATCTGCTAAAGTGTTGTTCATCTTCTACACAAGGAACTGCACGTCCCCAGGAGTCACATAAATGTATGTCCTGAGGGATAATCCTAAAATCATTCCTTTCCTTCTGCTGAAAGTTAGAGCTACGTTTTACAGTAACGCTGCTTTTATTAATGAGCTGTATTTCAGGTCTCTCTTCTCAGATGTGCTTTCCAGAGCAGCTATGTTTATGGGCTCTCCTGTGCAGCATAACTCAATACCCCTGTTATGTAGATAACTCAGATTTGTGCCTCTATCCTATGAGACATTTCATAAACGCAGGCTTAGTGTTGTCAGGCAGCTTGATGGATGTTAAATCCTGAAATTTACCCAAAGACATCCAGATAATGGTGTGGCAATGCCATTTCCAAATATAAATGCATCACCATTGTAGCACTGCATTCCCTGCTTGCCCACCCTCATCCCCTCCTGTGAGAGCAGTCAGATTGCTGCAGAGGCACAATGCATCATCACACATCCCCTCAGCATCACCCTCAGCACTGCATCACCACTCTGAGACAGGCACATCACTGCGTCCTGCCCAAAGGGAAGCTGCATTTCTTCCCTAGGCCTCATGTGTGCTGTAATCACTTCGTGTAATACAAATAAAGCAGGAAAGATTTTTTAAAAAACCAAAATTGTTTTGCTTTGTTCTGATTTTAAGACGACTCAACAACACTAGGAAGTAATGACTGCATGGCAACAGTTTTATACTGATAAATAACTGACAAAATTTGACATGAAAACAGCCTGTAACACCACTGCCAGATCCCCAAAACAAGAAGCACGTGTGCTGGTAACTTTGCAGTCCTAGAACCCCTGAACCATCTGCCAGGTCAAATTAAATAATTTTAAAGGGATTCTGGAAGCACATGAAAAATAGTTTGCTCAATAACATCTCATTTTTAATGTGACTGTGAGAAGCCTCTGTGCAGCAGATGAAGACACAGAAGCTGGTGGTTTGAGTGCAGGGAAAGGGGCCCTGTCCAGTGATGTAGCAGGAGGTAACGTGTGGTGTCATGTTGAAAGTCTTTAATGGATGGGAGCAGTGGGCAATCCTGAGGAAGAGATGTGCTGCCTATGAAAAGGATCCCTTTAACTGGCTTTCTGCTCTTCCCAGAGATTTTGTTCACACTGGGATCTGTTTAGCCAAGTCTTCACAAGAAAAAGGGACAGACTCCTAGAACTGGCCTTCTATTCTGCTTAGACACAGCTGGACTACAAGGGGTTTAAAAGAATTTTGGGCACTATCACAAAAACCAAAACCCCACAATTGTATGAGCCAGTTCCAAAGTTCTCAAATACAAACTTTACTGGCCTGCTGAATATTGGGAAGCCACTGGCAGGAAAGCAGTGAATATTTCATCTTTCAATGGAATATGCAGTTTCTGGGCAGAGAGTTTCTATGAGCTGAGCTGACCAGATTTTGATTATTTAATCATTATTTTCCTGGAGCAGTTGTTTCCTTTACAAAACTTTTAACCATTCCAGTGTGGCTCAGATCTGGAGGTTAGAACTCAGCTACTTCCCCGTGAGAGGCTTCACAGAAGAAATTGTGCAGCACTGTGAGACCCAGGACTGGCAAGTGCAAGTGGATGTGTGGTTCTGGGGATAAATCATGAAAGCAGCTGGGTAACTCCTTGTTAAAGTTGTTCTGGTGTAAACCTGACATCTGAATCAAAGTAAAAGAGCAGAACCATTACTATAACCACCTCTAATAACACCATGATGGATGGTGTTACTGCTGCCTGGAGACCTCAGTCTCCAAGCCAGATGTCCACAGATTAAAATCAGTTCCCTTTGTAATAAAATGTAAGATCTGCAATGAATAACTCAACTAATGTGCAGTTTTCTTGAACTTTGAATGCAAACTATTATTTCCCACGACTTCCTACTCTCCTTTAGGTGTGCTGAATTATGTATCCATTTAGCCATTCTTGGCTTAGCAGAGGCATCAATAGGAGGGGAGAGACAGTCAATATTAGACAGAATATCAAAAGGGTTACACCTCTGCAGGGTTCCTTTTGGGAAGCTGTTCAAAACAAGTTCTGAAAGAATAAGTGTGACAGGAGGAAGATAAAAGTCCAAATTAGCACGAATAGCTCTAAGTAGCATTGAAAAAGTAGGGTACAAGGTGCAGTGTCCAACAGAAATTCAGACCACGGAGAAATCCATGATAAATGACTCACACGCTGCAGAGCTGATAAATGACACAACAGAGCCATTTTAGGAACTGAATGCAGACACTCATAGCTGAAATGAATGGGCTGAGCTTGTGACTGTTTAACAGAATGAGATTTTACATGATTTTGCATGGTTCCTCCTCATGTGAGTTGTGTGAATACAGAGTATTTCCCTACTCCTTGGGCAAACCTGTTAAACAGCATTACATTTATTCAGGAATCAACACCATTTCCCAATCCCTGCCATTGCCTCTTCTAAATCTGAGCTGGGGAGAAGTAAAAGCAGCATTACTGAAGGCTTTAAACCAAAACAAGATCCTGACTCAGGAACATCTGTCTCACTTCAGCTTTGTGTACTTGTACTTTGCCAAGTGCTGCACATTTATTCTATGACCAGAAACTGATAATCTCATTCAGTTCGAGGTCAGTACATCATCACCTTGCCTTCTGACCCAGTCCAGACACCCTTCAGTGTTGGTTCTAGAGATTCAAGATTGCTCTGGGCTCCTGCCACTTGTGTCCCCAGGGTACTCAACCCTGCAGCAGTGACTGGTGCCAGGTGGGTGCTGGAGAAGGAACCCACTGGTCTGAGGTAAAGATGAGCCTTTGGATTATCTGTGCAGTGAGCAGGTCTCATACAACACATTGCTTTGTTCCTAGATAATGCAAGTATCTAATGTGCTTGCAGGAAAGTGGGACCTTAGACTGGCTCAGAAAGGAAAAGAAATCCAGTAGAGCCTCTCTTCTCCAACTCAGAGCCAACAGAGAGGTCGGGCACTGACCCCTGTTCCAGCTAGAACAGCAGCAGTGCCCCCTCCTGCTCTCCCCTGTGCAGTTTGGTGACAGATATGTGACAGGGACCTTTCTGCTGGGAGGCTGATGCTGCCCCAGCTGCACTCAATCCCTGTTTTCTCCACAACCAGGAGATCTGATATTGTGAAATTCTGTCTTCATAGAAAATCAGGGCCCTAAATCTGAGCAGAAAAAGTTCTGAACAGTAGTAGATCTGCTGCTTCCTCAAGAAAAAATCAATTATTCAAGACACAAAGAAGCTGCTTTTGGAACAACCAGACTATTAAGCTTTATCTTGTGACTTGAGCAAGTGGAATATTGCAGCTTTAACCTTCCCTGCCATCTGAAACTACTCACTGATTTTTGCTCATCTTAACTGTAAATTTCTCTCCCAGGTTCTATATCTTCATGACCAGTGAGACACTCTTCACATCACTGCAGCCTGTTAAATAAACCATCTGATAGGTAACTCAGAGAAGAAGGAATCTGTGTGTATGTACATGCAAGGTGTTAGAGTCAAGTATCTTAAAAGTCCTGGACTTCCCAGTAAGTCCAAACTCCTCATTGCCCACAACATCACACCACCCATGGGAGCTTTGCTGTGCCAGTGGTGCTCGCACAGGACACTTCCCACTATTTAAATGATTAGTGTTACTTTAGAGTGAAAGGAATGCAGATAAACCATTAACCATCAAGAAAGGGCAAGGGGCAGTTTTGGCAATACATTGGTCCTGTAACCATCTGGAACGAAATTAATCCGGGATTTACCACAGAACTGATAACACTCTGTAGTTCATTTTGCTGCTAGGTTATGCCAATTCACTGTTTGCTTGAAGAGGCACCTATAATGCATGGCCCAGCACCTTCCTGTGCATGCCATATTTTGTACACAATCTCAGTGTCTAGTTTACAGTAAAACAGCCCTGCTTTAGCCACTGTGAAGTAGGAAGCAAAATTATATTTATCCCATTGCCAGTATCCAAAAATAGTGGTTTACTGCTGCAGAACATTCTGGCTGTGGTTTTGCTGTGTGTGTCAGGGCACTGAATTGAGTCTTGGGAAATAAGAGACCAATGGCATTCAGAAAATCCTGCCAGGCATCTGTTGTTTGGAGCAAAGTTGCTTCTTATTTTTTTGGGAACCATAACTGGGACTTGGAAAATCTGGGTTTGGTTTTAGTGTGTCTTAGCATTGCTGCATGCACAGCAGCACAGGAAGGCATTTCAGTCTTACAGGCTCTATCCTGTGCAGGAATAGTAAGAGAAATAATTCCCAATATCACCGCAGTGTTGGGAAGAGAAATATTTTAAGATGGAATTGTGCTCCAATGTTAGAGCTCATGCAAGAGTGCCAGAGCTGAGGAGAAAATGAGGTTTAAGGTTATTTATGGAATTAACATGGTCCAAAGCATGTTTGCAGGTCACTTTCCTTTACAGCAGCCATTCCTCCTTCCCACTGCCCTGCCCTGCCAATGCCCCCGGTCAGGAATGTGCCAGCTGGTCCAGCACGGAGCTGGTAACAGCATGGGTTGTTTGAGAACAGCAGGTACTGCTTTGGAAACAAGATGGATTTAGCAAAACAGGAATGCAGGACTTTTTACAGAAACAGGAGTTTATTGCCAGTCCACTCACTGTAATGCAAAGTTTACATGTGTGATATTATTATGGCAGTTTTAACACACTTTTTAAATCATGCAAGACTCACCTTTAGGGCAAAAAAAAGAATAATCACTATGAAGGAGGACTTGTAGGGAAACGAGAATTCAAGAACTCTTACATTGACTTCTCCTGAATTCATTCAAGGAAAGATGCACTGCCCTTCACTCTTGCTGCATAATATTTAGCACAAAGCCAGCCTACACTTTAATAAAGTAGCAGGTTATCCAGAAAATCCCAGTGTTTTTGCAGAAAGCAGGAGGAGAAGGAATACAGAGACAAGTCACAGTAACCAAAGCCCTGTTATTCCTGACAGCAGGCTGGACTGCAAGGCCAGGTGAGGGTTTTTATGTTACAGCAAAGTACAGAGGTTCACATGGTGTTATACTGGGGAAGATATTTTACCATATAAAGTCTTCAAAGGCTTTCAGAGATCTCTTTTTGCTCCTCCCAATGCTAACGAAGCAGCTCTGACTGATGGGCTCCACACAGGTTTCCTCCCTAGGCAGCACCACTGCCCTACGACCAAGCTTGCAAGGATTTCCCAGTCTTCACCTCAGGTCCTGTTTTGCAGCCAGGTGCATCTGTGGCTTCTCACGCAAAGTACAGCAGAGCAGAACTTGGCACGAAAAGCAGAGACAACAATGCAATCAATAAAGGTGATAAATTTGTATATGCTTATTGTAAACAGTCATGCATTACTACACACCACATCCAAAACAAATGCTATTTCTTGCCACTATCTAAGGAAACCCAGTATGGCTGTGACAGTACAAATAAGTCTTTTTTATTTCGCTGTGTCCTGAATGCAGAGGAATTGAAAAAAACATGTTTTACTTGAGAGAAACGATGGAAAGATTTATAAACAAAAGAAAATTAAAAGGATGTTTTCCTAGCTAGAACATCACAGTTTTTACAGCTGTGACAATGAGCATAGTGCTTGTTCTACAATACAGCTGGTGGTATTTGCTCGTGGAAGGACAGCATACGTTTGCAGCTCTATGCGCTTCCAAGACGTGTTTTTTTGTGGGAAGGGAAGTTTGTTCTTCCTTATTTCAAATGCTGAAGTAGATATTTCCTTAAATCAGTGCTCAAAGATCCTTGGCACTTCCTTAGAAGTGTTACCTCATGACAGATTGTCAAAAAAGGTATCAATCCTTACATAAATGGATGGTGAAATGCAAGCTCCGTTAAGAAAACACCTTCAGTACTTTATCAGTTCCTCAGCAGAGGAAGATACCTCCAAAATAGATCCCTCTCCTCCTACACAAAGAAAAGTCATTCCAGTACAGCTAAAAGGTGAATTTGACCTGGTTTACCCAAGGAGAAAACTCCAAGAGTCCTTAGTTTTGGTTAGTTTCTGTATATTAAAATTGTATTTCTCTGGACTTCTTTGTTTGAACCTTCCTTTCCCTTTTTCCTCTTTTAACCTTAAAACCCAAAAATGATAAGAAAATGTGCATCCCATGCAATAGAAAATGTGTTCTTCTCCACAGCCTCCCTCAGCTGAAAACAGAGGCCAAGAATTCTCAGGTACTTTTATAATTGTTTTCCCTAAAATGGTGTGTGTCTCTTATTTCTACCCCACAATTACTATTCCTCAAACAGCAACAGCTTTCTGTAAGACAGACATTCTGGGGACCCTTTCAAGTATTAGAAATGAAACTACTGACCCCCCACTGGTATTAACATTTCAATCCTGGGAAATCCAGTCCCTCTGGGAAGCTCCCTGTGGGCCTGGGCTCAGGCAGGAGGGAAGGCACTGCAGGCTGGGTCTGTGCTTCTGACAGACCCACTTGACCTGCTGAAGAAATCTGTGTTTTCCTCAGGAGAGCTTGGTGGCTGCTGGAAGCTGGACTCTGCTGTTTGCTGTGTTCGGTGCCCCAAATTACTGCTGAGTTCTGTAAACAGCAGCATTTTTATTATTAGCTTCAGATCAGCAGAACCTGTAAGACACATTATTTTTCATTTCAGTTACCAAAATATGTCTTAACACTAAGCTAAAACCCTAGAGAATTAATGAAATATGTGCATTTTACCCATGCCCGTAGCTGAAAGAAAACCATTTTGGAACATGGAGCCATGAATGCAAAATAAAGCACTAAACATGCAACTGGCTTAAGGTATTGAATAAAAATAACACCAAACAGTTGCCCATGGAGGCTTTCTCCTGTGATCCTAAGTCACAAGGTGTTACCAAAAGACAAAGTGATCTTTAGCAGAAAGAATGAAAGACAAGATCACAAACCCCAGGTGACCCTGCTCGTGTTGAGAGTGACAGACTCTGCAGTGGGGTCTGTGCTGAGGGAGTGCCACAGTCAGAAAAACAAAGTTAGGAAGTTCATGGTCATTCACACAGCAAAGCAAATTAATAACTACACCAGCAATAACACAACGTGAACAAAGACATCAAATTGTTGCCAGCAGGTTTTCCATTAGAGTGAGAGGATGAATTTCTCTTTGTAAATTATGCTAATCCTTTCGTTAGCACGTTGCTGGTTCTTTGTGTTTCGCTTGAATACTCAGAACTCAGAAAGAAGGTTAAATAAGGTTCCTTCAAAAGAAAAAGGCAGTTAAGAAATTAGGAGATTTGAAGAACAAAAAGGGGAAAAAAAAAGCAAAAACCAACTCCCAAATAGATGGAAGTCAAATATCTGGCTTTAGGGGCGAGTGTTATTCCTGACAGTCCAAACCAAAGATTTTCTATGGTTTGTTTCAAGATGAGAAAAAAATGTGTGTTTGGGATGGCAATATCAGAACGCTCTCAGCATTATTTTGGGAGACATTTATAGACTGTGATAGGTTTCCAGAAAGACAAAGTATTTTAGTAACATGTCTTTATATCTGTCATAAACAATCTCTCACAAGTGCTGTTAAAAGCCCCTGGCCAAGAAACAGTGTTAAGGCTCCCTTTTATAATCTTCATTTGTTTGAGTGATAAGATTTAATACACACACTTTGGGAAGTAACTTACAGCAAGCAGCTACCACATCATACAATAATGAAGATGAGTAGAAAAACTCATTAAAATTACATCTTACCACATGAAAATGATGATAACTTATATACAGGCTAATTATTTAATAATGTACAGCTGTTAAATTGACTACTACTAATTACTATTAGAAATTACTACCAGAAGTTCATGGGGTTTTAGAAATGCAAGATATAACTGGGGTGTAAGTGGAAAGTAAGAATACATGCTCAGTTTCATCACTGATCTTAATTTGTGCCATTTTATCCATGAAGACATACGATCTCATTAAACATTCCACTATAAATAGTCTAACATTTGGTTTCCTCCAAGACGTCCAACTTTAACTGAAGAAAAACATAGTCAGTGTTTTAATTTAGGAAAACATTGAAGTGCATGCCTAATTTTTCCCCAGTCACAAAAATTCTCAGCTTCTGATTAACTTTGATTTAAGTGGGACAGATTCGTGCATTTAAAGAGAACTCCATGCCCAAGACTGTCCCAATGGGTTTCTCTTCTTTAATCACTCTGTGTTGCATCAGCCCTTGCTTCTCCCTCCTCTAAAACCCAAGCCCATGGACAAGGGACTGAGTCTTGTCAGCTTTGAACAGAGTAGAAGGCACAGTGCTCGGCCCTCTGAGCAAAGTATCACCACTTGTGTGCTAAATCCTCATTCTTTCAGCAGCCAGTGTGGAGGCAGACACCTCCTGTAGGCAGACCTAAACCCCAAACTGGGCACCACATACCAACATTGTAAGAATCAGGAGTTCATCAGGAATGTTTTCCTAAAGACAGCAGACCAGTGCAGGACTGTGGTGCCTGGTAGCTACAGCACTTGGACAAGAATTTGGAGATAGGTGTTTCAGGGCTTTCATAGCCTGAGGGAATTTAAACCTTCTTCTGTAGAAATTTAGAGACCACAGACCTAAGAGTCTGCACAAAGGTAAAAGTAGCCCTAGAGTTTCATCTGCAGGGAAAAGGAGAGGCCTGAGTTTGATTTCTGCTACTTTGATTACTGCTTTGGTTTTATATCCACTATGACTTGTTATAACAAGACCGAATAACCTTGAAATCTAGAACCTGAAAAACTGTGTGACTCTTTCAGTACTGTTTAAAAATTATTAAATAGTTTGCTAAAAGTTGAAGAAATTCTGCAAGAGCACTAATATTTTTGAAATGTTGATTAGCTAGGATAATCCAGCCGTGATTAATTTCCTAGTGCATGATGACTCCCCATCTGCTCTCTACTTTCCCCCAAAAAACATTTTGCTGTTCTTTCAGCACACAGTGAGATTTCACAGAGAGCTTTTCATAAAATGAACCTACTCAAGGCTATTTTGTGAAAAGCATGACATTCATTTTGCATTTATGGTAATGTTTAAATAAATACGCTCTCCAAAGTGTTTTGCAAGGCCCTGGAGTGCTGCACAGAGTGGATAGATGGCTTCCAGTCATCTTCAGCACAGAAAGCAGATCAACGTGGCAGAGCAGCCAGGGAGGAACATGTGGAGAACTTGCTGGAATGACAGTCCTGATGTGATAAAGATGCTAACAATGGCTATTAAAGGGGTCAAAATAAAAAGAGACTTAGAGAAAGAAGTTGCAAGAGCTGGAGGCTTACAACTGCTCTCTCACTGTCTTCGAGCCTGTGCTACCACAGGTGTGCAAACGTGCACTGAGGGACACACGTTTGTCCAAGGGAGGAGGAAAAAACACTCTCAGAAATAATTGTTAATTACAAAAATTCTTCTGAGGTTGAAATAAATTCTCAAAGGATTTGTTTAATCAGAAACAACAGAAGTACACCAGCAGTTCTCCTCTAGTTTGTGGGGAGGATTGAAGGGAATAGGGCTGGGGTGGTAATTAATGCAGCATGTCTAGATCTCAAAGGATGGTAGCCCTGCAAAACATTATTTATTTAATAAAAGAAATAAAATATTAATTTCCTCATCCTGGCAAAGCAAATAGATCAAGCATTTTCTGTTGCATTTATATTGAGGTGAGCCAACAGGACTGGAGATTCAATATTATTAAAAATAGATAAATATGAGATTTTCTTGTATATTTTGGAGAGTTGCACAAGGCTTAACAAGTAGAGGGAAACACATTCCCTCCTATTACTGTATAACAGAGAAAAGAGGGAGATGTGACATTTGCAACAGACTGGGAAAGAGGTTCTCTGTGGATACGGGAGGGAGGGCTTTAGGGATTGATCAAAAGCCACTAAAGCCGTGAAATGAGGGCTCCATTTTGACTCAATTCTCAAAAAGAGGAGCAATAGGTGAGATGTGACAAAAGGTATAAGAAGAGCATTGCAACAGTGAAATACTCAGTGCCAGTGAGAAAGGTTGTACTGCACCTCAGATTAGTTTTAAAGAAAGGAAAGTTATTCAAGAAAAATTAAATTTGGAATACAAGGTTTAGGAGAGGGTTCTCTGCTATTGTTCTAGATGTTAGAAAAATAAAAATGAAAAGACAAAACAGACTGCAGTTGTCAAAAAGAGATGCCAAAATTCAGGTCAGGATTTCAGAAGCATGAAAGTGACAAAAGTGTGAATTTAAGGGGCCTGAAAGATAGACCAGAGCTTTCAAACTCAGAGGAGAATGAAAAGAGACCTAACCATGGACACTAAGTCAGAAGTCAAGAGAAGACCAAAGACTGACATTGCAATCAAAGATAAAGAAGTGAAAGTATGAAGAAAAATGCTTGAAACACTGAGATTGATGAGGAGGTAGCACTTTAAAATGGCTGAAAGGCACCAGAGGTTACAGACAGACAAAAAAGCGAGGAAAGAGATTCCAAGGCATGAAGTGAAGCAGAGAGAGCAAACCCTCAAAAGAGAGATTTTCCCAAGAGCTTTTGCGAACTGGGAGCTTTGCTTTACCACGTTGCAGCCGGCAGTGAGCAGTGGCACAGAGCTGGTAACCAGCTGGCAGCGCTGCATTTACTGCACTGCACATCTGCGCCACTGCTCCTGGTCCGTCACAGCACCCCCAGCCTCACCCTGGAGCCCCCAGCGACAGCAGAACAGGGCAGTGTTTCATGGGGGACATTCCCTCTTCCAGAGCTGCATCTGAGGGAGTGACAGGGCTGTGGGCTCAGCTTGCATTTCTTACTCTACCACATTTAAGGCAGAGATTCAGTTTCATTTTCAGTCATTCAAGCACCAGCAATTTACAGCGACACCGGATACCTTCTGGCTGCAGCTCCCAATTAATCTGAGGAACTGGAGAGCTTGGCCGTGCTGATGGTGTAAACAAGCCAGTTAGGAGCATGTCAGGCTTTGTTCAGCCAGGAATCACATCCTTGTTATGAGCTGAAGCATCACACCTGCCTCTTTTAGGTTAACTGACAAATTGCTGCTGTGTAAATCTGTAGTTTGAATGTAAAACCAAGCCTCTCCTGGGGCTGACTGACAGTGTGTGAGAAAGGGAAATTGAAACTAAAAACCAACACACAAAACTTGTGATATCTCACATGGCAAGATATCCTTCCACCAGGGAACGTAACTCTGTCCATGAGGCAGCATTACTCACAAACACCATGCATGTTGTGTGTATCTGTATCCCGACACACGGAAGGTGTTTCTCTAAAGAGTCAGTAATTACAAAAGCTGAAATGGAGGAAATTGTCAGTGCCACCTCTGATTCCCCAGAGAAATGCGTTAAATAATGTCTGACAGTCATTAGAAATGTTGGACCTTCATTCCAACCCCAGCACCATTCAGGCAAAATGTCCCGTTTTAATTAACCCCCCCCAACGCACGCACTCCTATGGTCTGTGGATGTGTAGCAGTGGGAGTGATTTCCATAGGAACAGTGCTGTCCTTCTGAAAGCCCAGCCATGCCACCAAGGGCCTATACAAGGCTGCCCTGGCATTCCTGCCCCACCTGAAGACACAAATTCACAATATTGGCTGGGCTGTGACAGCAGTGTCCCTTTCATGCTGTGTGGCTCCATGATCCCAGGCACAGCTGAGGAAGGTGCAGATCTGCTGCCTGTTGTACCAGCAGGTCTTGGCTCTTCTCCCTAATTCCCCTGACAGCTTTGGGGGTGCAGTAACAGAGTGGAAGTCCAGAGACTTTATCAAAATGCTTTTGACCCCTTCAGGCATCAAAATATTTAATACTGTACGGGGGTGTGAACCTGGCAGCTGAGAGACCTTTCTCACCTGATTCCGAAGGTATCGGCTGCACGTCTCTGGGCACCTTCTGACGGTGTTTTACAACCTTTGCTTAAAAAAATTCTTCCTTATATCTAGTCTAAATGTAGCGTTGTCTGATTTTCCATGACAGTCCCCATGTCCTCCAAGAGTGTTTGTGTCCTCCCTGGGTGATTACCTCAGCATAGGCACAAATCTGATCCGTTTCTTCTTACAGGTTCTGTGCACACTTTTAAACAATTTGAGTCACACTCAACCAAACAACATTTGGTGGGGTTTAACATTCTACACTTTGTTAGAGTGCATTATGCTGAACGAGAGATGGTGGCTGAAAGCATCTATTTAAGGACTTTGAAGCAGAGCATGGACAAAGGCAGTGGCATACAAACTGCAGTGCCAAAATCCTTCCTGCTCCTGCTCGTGCCAAAACCCCAGGAACCAACATATCCTATCCAGTCTTCGAGTTACACAACAGTGTGCAAAAGCTGTTGCCTTCAGAGCTGTTCAAGGATTTCTGGCTTGATCTCAGGCACACTGACCATGACTTGTTGCCTCAGGAAGAGCAGGTTTTCCTATCATCTTCTGGAGCACCTCATTCACCAGTATTTTAACACACCTGCCCAGTTATATTGCTCAACATGAAGAGTTAAACCAGAGCCCAGCATGGCATTTCCTCTGATGAGAAGCCAAGCTGCAAGATCCTCACCAGCTATCAAACAGTGATGTGTACACAGCTGAGTCTGAGGGGAACAAAACCAGCATATTTTGAAATTCTACATATTGTAAAGCCTAAATTCTAAAGTCATGTGTTTTCCCACTTATTTTTAAATTGATTGTTCTAAGAAGGCAGACAGAGGGCAAGATGTATAACATCTAATAAATCATCATTCTCAACTAAACATTACAGATCCTAACTCATCAGAATGAATATTTAAGAATTAAATAAGTAGTCAAGACACAACCAAAAGAGTTTTAACTATGACTATATTATATATACAGTTTTACTTTAAGATTAAAGTAGGATAAATCACTTAATCCATCAAAATCAGATGAGAAAGGAGCTTCAGGTTCTATAATTCAGTGAGTTTCAAAAATAGAACTTAATTGCCTGAAATTGTGCTCTGATCCATATGCTTCCATGGACAAATGCAATTACTGCCTCTTGTAAACAAGCTAATTGATGTGAGAGAATATAGTTCAGATTATTTTATATGTGAACAACATTTCACAAAAAGCACAGAGACTTGAGCAATGATCAATAGTAATCATCCCAGTCCCATTGAAACAGATAAAACTAAGCTGCTCTGCTTGCATCAGCTGAGAGTCTGATTCAGTTTTCCTTAAAATAATAAAAACCTGTCCTCTCACCCAGCGAAATAAATTAGCTGTTCAAGCTCTTGAAAAAAATTCTCACTAGCACACAGATGAAAAACCTTTTTCTAGATGAGACAATCAAAACTCTTAGAGCAACTCCAAGATCTGAGCTCTTACCAGTGATTGCTCAGTCATTACACAGACGCCTCTCAGGACAGAAGCATCCAAAATAGCAGCAGTTATGGTGCCAATAAAATGGCAAATGCCAGCAATTCCTGATTTTTGCCATCAGACTCATAAATTAAGATGGCACAAGACCTTGTGATCAACCAGTCAGACATTTTTATGAAGGAAAGGTCATGGGATTGCAGTTAATTCATTCGTCCTTGAACTGCAGGGCGACAGTAGCAAAATACACAATTTTGAAGATGTTTTAATCTGCTTACTGTATACTTTATCTTGTGTCTACCTTCTAAACCCAAGAGACACATGCCCTCATATGGCTCCTTCTGATGTCACCTTTCCTGTGGTATCAGCCAAATTTGTAATCTTACTGAAAAAAAAAATCTTTCCACAAGGTGTGTTTTATTGCTATTAATTATAAAACTCCATAAATCAGTCTCCTCAAAGACCAAAAAGAACTTCAATCTAAGTTCCTGTTTCTCTTTAAAAATTAAATTTTTAATCACATTTAATATGATACACTTAGTTTTAATTTCTTGCCCCTTAAAAATGTTGGCTTTCTCCAAAATGTAATTTGTCCAAAAGTGACACCCACACAACAGGTGGGTGGAAAGGCTAAAATTTTCTGTTTACAAACTGTCTTTGAACAGTGGATACACTTTACAAAATGTGTTTGGCACTGGGTGAATACAATGTATACACATCAAAAAATGAGAACAACTTGTCAAGATTTTATGGAATTGCTTTCACATAAATTGTCAATTTTCTTTTTCCTTGTAATACCTCGTTCAAATTATGCTGAAGTCATTAGAAAGGTACTGGCTCCCTTGAGTTTTGCATCAGGTTGTATACATTCAGCATATAGAGCTGTCTAAATAAATCACAAGTATCTTCACTATACTATTAATTTGTTAAATTTTATGTTTTAATGCCTAAACTCTTTGAGAAATACTATTGTCCCTTCTTCATTCAGATCTAAATCCTGTTCACTTGTAAACAAAACAGAAAACTAAAGAAGCATTGAACCAAAATTACATTCCTTTTGTTCTCTGGATGCGTCATGGAATCATCAAGGTTGGAGGACACCTTCAAGACCATCCAGTCCAACCCCCAACCCTGCACCACCATTTTCACCCCTACACCACATCCCCAAGTGCCACATCCAGAGGCCTCCTGAACACTTCCAGAGAGGGCGACTTCACCACCTCCCTGGGCAACTTATTCCAATGTCTGACCGCTCTTTTAGTGAGAAAAAAACTTTCAAATATCTAATCTGAACCTCACTTGTGTCATCCTTTCACTTGAGACATGGCAGGAGATATCGACCCCCACCTGGCTACACCTTCATGTCAGGGAGTTGTAGCGAGAAAAGGTCCCCCCTGAGCCTTCTTTGCTCTGGGCAAACACCCCCAGATTTGTCAGCCACTCCTCATAAGATGTATTTTCCAGACTTTTCCCCAGCTCCATTCCCTTCTCTGGACCTTCTCCAGCACCTCAATGTCTCTCTTGCACTGAAGGGCCAGACCTGGACACAGCATTCAGGGTGTGGCCTCAGCAGTGCCCAGCACCGGGGACAGTCACTGCCCTCGTGCTGCTGGCCACAGCATTCTGGATACAGACCAGGATGTCAGTGGCCTTCTTGGCCACCTGGGCACACACTGGCCCTTCACCTCACTGTTCCTCATGCAGTTGCCCTCAGCCCATCAACCCAGCCTGACAAGATGTCTCCGTGGAGAGAGACCAAGATGTGATCTCATACTCGGTAAAATATGGGAGAAGAACAACACTTCCTGGGTTTGCTGCCATGAAATACATCCCACTGATGACTTTCTTGCCATTTCCTAATTGTGTTGAGTAGCAGAGCAGCCAGGTTGTGGGAACAGTTGCTCACACGTAATTTCAGAGGCTCAGGCACTACCTGTTCAAAAAGACATTTCTGGCAGTCAGAGACAGCTCCCTGCCCCAGGCAGAAGGGCTCACCTTGCCTTCACAAGGATGGCCAAGAGAGCTGCCATGTAAACAAACACATTCAGGACCCTGTCTGTGCTCTCAGCAGCTTTCTTGCTCTCACCTTGTGAAAGGATTTTCCCGATGTCCTACTGCTAACACAGAGCTGAAAAGCGAGCTAGTGTGCACTCACAAGCTTTTGTAAAGGAACAGTTTCCCATGAACAAAACTGCTGGCTGGGAACTATTTATGCTTCATGTCCACTGCACAGGATCAAGGGCTTTTAACTGTTGCTGTGAAGAGCACCTATTCTATGTGAAACCTCGCAGAAGGAAGCTGACATTTGATATAATTTCTTACAGATATTGCAATGCTCCCTCCTGTACACCCTGCCAAAATACTTGCAACCAAGTGCATTTGACTGAAAACTTGGCATAGGACTTCCATTAATTATTTTCAATTCACTGAATAGGTAGATTGGTCAGGGGAAAAGCACAATATATATGGGAAAATCAGTGAGCCAATCAATGGCAGATGCCTTGCCTCAGAATTAAAGTATTTTGACCTTTCAGGGCAGATATTTTAAGGAAAATGGAAGTTTAACAACAATGCTTCAATTATTTAGATGTTGCAATCAATACACCACACGTGAAAGGCTCTCTCACAGATGAAGACACTCTCAGCACAATGAAATGACAAGCTTTTAATACAGACAACACTCTTTGGCTACTGCAAATAAAGGCACAGAAAATGTGTGCCTTCACATCAGATTGCACAGGTAAAGTGAACATCAGGGTGTTTCTCCAAATCTGCAAAGAAAATAGATGGAGAGGCTGCAAGGAAAGGCCTAGAAAAGACATCTTTTTATGTTTAAACATCCTGGATCTGCCTGGCCTCTGCCTGCCTCAAGGACAGGCATTTGCTGAGGGAAACTGGCAGGGAAGAGCATTTCACCAGAACTTTGGATCCGACAACGTTACAAGAGGGCAAATACTACCTAACACCAATGTTAGTTCTAAATAAATCCTTCCCACTGCTTAAACACACACTGCATTTTCTAACAAGTGAAGAAATTCTTTTTCATCCTGGATGTGCTCCATTCACAGCCAGAGCAAGCACTGACGCTGGTGAAGTGCTCGTGACACAAGCACAGCTCTGCTGTTGCTCGTTAGCGTTCCCACATTTGCAGATTGATCTGTTTGCTCTTAGCACTGCTCAGCTCGTGCCACAGCTGTATTTCACTCGATGCTGTGCTGGTAAAGCTGCTGTTACAGCCACGGTGTGAGCTTCAGCTTATGAAAGCAAGGTTGTAGAGCAGAGTCATATTTTATAGCACAGCAGTTAAAAAGCTGGGAAATTCAGAAACCTGATAATGGGACTGTCAAATGCTTTTCCACATTTCCCAATTTCCATTCCTCTAATGAAAAATATTCCCTCTGCCTTCACATCACACCTCTCTCATTCTTGTATCACTTTCCATAAATCACTCTTCACTCTCCGGATGAATCCAACTTTTTTTGTCTAAGTACCTGAAAGCCTGTCGTGACCATCTAGTGTAGAAATGACAAGCACAAATGCAGTCCAGAACATTGTGTAGACTGTCACACACTCAGCTGTAAGGCCCCTTCCAACCCAGGCTATTACATGACCTATGGTCCTCTTGGATTTGTTTTAGTCTTCATGGAGCCTGACAGAAAATTTGCTTTTAAAAAAATATTAAGCTGCTTGTTAGGAAATATTAATCAACCAATTTTAATTATTACACTGGCAAAATATTCACACTGCCTTTTAAATGATGGAAATTTGCTTTTAACTGGTCAACATTCAACACCTAAAAAATAGTATTATACCAAAATACTTTCTAAAGCAAGAGTCAGAGTAACTAGAGGCTGTTCTAGTTTATGTGAAAATAGCTTGAAACAACAAACTAAACTGCAAGATATTACACAGGCTTACAAAGGTATTTCACTGTACACTAGTGGATACTTACAAACTTAGACATTCTTTTCAAAGAGAGTATTCCCAGAGATTTTTAGGTCGTGTTGGATAGAAACTAGTGCAGCTTATATAAATACTTTGGCAATTCTGACAGCCAAATAACCTTTTCTCAATTATTTTTCTTCTTATTGTTATTTTAAAAAATAATTAATTACTATCTTTCAGTTGTTTTTCTGCTCTTACAATAGGAGGGTTAGATTCTCCATCACATAAAGGATGTTATGTAACACTTCCATGGTGTCAAGTAGACTCAATGGATGTAACCAGCCTTTAAAGAGGCCTCCCTGGTTGGTTTAAATCTCTGTAAAGCAGAACACCAGCCTCATTCTAACTGCAGTACAAAGGGAAATTTGGATGTGATTGAGATCCTGTGACTACAGATGCCAGCACAGTTGTATTATATAATGCATGTGAGCACAGCTGCTTCCGTAGCACAAGACCCGAGACGAATGCAACACACGCGGAAGGGCAGAGCTGCCTTCCCTCCTGCCTCCTCCCCCTGCGTGGGCTACTTCCCATGGGCCATTCACAGCACAGAAACTGTCCAGAGCACAAGACACAAGGAATTGCTGACAAACCATCACTTCCTGGGTGTTATTTTCCACGGGCAGCAGGAAGGACACACACTCCGTTCCTTGAGGTGCCTTTATGTGGAATAGCACCACTAATTTCTCCAGGAGCTAACGGGGTGCTGCCAGTCAGGCCCTGCCTTGGAAAGCCCTGGGGTGCCATTTGCCAGGCAATCTTGTGCCATGAAATGAAAAGCTATTTCTAATCCACTTTTGATCAGGGAACACCATATTGTTGAGTGAGCTCTGCAATCTAGTCAAGACTACTGGGATGATCTCAAGACCTACCCAAACACACTAAAATTTCTGTATTACTGGGTACATGTGACATCCACAGTTCAATCAGCATCAGCCTTCTGAGACAGGGTGCCATGCAAAGTATCCAAACAGAAGGAACCACATTTTAAGCAAGACTTTACTAAACTTTCAACTTGTGATCACTTTCATCCAGTTGTGTTCACAGGTTTCCATTTGAAACATACTTCAATACTTTGCTGTTCAGAATACATGTGAAAGGGGAGAAATGTTCCACTAATCAAGATTTTATTACTTGATGTGAAAATTACAGTGCAGTAAATACCATTTTAAACCAAGTTTTCCAGTAATTCTCACAGAATTTTCTGCTTTCTGTGTGAATATTCTCCAGTTCACACAATGATCATCTTCCACACAACAAGTGCTTATATATTTAGGGGTTGAACACAAAAGATCTCTGTGTCCAAAGCTGAGAGAGTGAATGGCAACACAACTCCTCCAGCCTCTGGGGTGCTCAGCAAACTGAAAAGAGTGAAGCAAATTGGCTGGTTCTAGCACGAATCAGATGTTAGCACTGAACTAAAACTGATTCTCTTGACTGAAGGCTGGACAACACATAGTGACAGTGAGGAGAGAAGAAGAAAGGTAGATTTCAAAGACAACCTCTGCTGTCAGAAATCCAGAGGCTTCGTTCAGAGACGGGGGAATCTGAGAGAGCAAAGGTGGGTCAGTGATGTATGAAGGAAAAAGGGTTTGGCAGGGGCTTCATTTCTATTCTCACGCAAGGCTGGGAACTCTTTGCATTTTTTCTTTTTTTCCTTACAAGGTGACTTTCTACAAAATATACACAACATTCTCCCTTTGTGGCCCTAGCATAAAAATACAAAGCCCCGGTCAGATTTACCTTCATTGGACGATATCAGGCTGCTGTGCTCCTTCAGGTGCAATAATATCAATACATCTAAACCATTCTTCCCAATCTGTTACCAACAAAAAGCTTCTTTGCAGTTCAAATCTTTGATTTTAACCTGTCTAGAACAGTTTCCTTTCCATGTTCCATGAAGGTGAGAATAGAAGGTACATAAGGTACAGGAAACCGTGATGAAAAAATCTCTGGAATGGGCTTTGCCATACTGGATGTTGCCCTCTGGTCTGGTTTCTGGCAAGCTGCAATAATGTAACCTGACTCTCAACTATCCTGACCTGTGGCTATTGTCACATACGTTCCCAAATCATCCACAAGATGCTGAATGAACTCGTCATAACTTATTTCTGTTATGCAACCACGCGAAGAATACAACTCTGTATCATGGTCTGATGGCCCAGAATAACTGCAGAAATGACTCAGTAACCAGGGAAAACTTTCAAGCTTGCAAAAACATGACATTTTCCTGGAAAGCAACTCTTAAACTCTGACTAATGCATTCTCCTCTTTTCTTTTTCTTTTTCTTTTTCTTTTTTTTTTTTTTTTTTTTTTTTTTTTTTTTTTAAAATCTATCCGTACAGGATTTGAAGCTCTGAATGCTGCTGGGCACTGAGAACAATGTGAGGTGAAGACTGTCGAATAATGTCTGAGCAAGTGGGAACTCAAGCAGGACAACACCCCGTTGTGTGATGTTTTGGGAACATTTTGAGGAAATGTAGCGGTCCAAGGGCCTAGAGCCAGACATTTCCTTTTTTCCCAGGCAGTCCATACTGCCAGGGCACCTATTAGGCGTCCTGGAAGGACTGAAGCTTGGCCACCAAGTGTTCTGCTTCTGCAAGCACAGCTCTTAGACTGGATGAGCCATTCCTGCTGCCTGGCTTTGAGCCCCACATGCTCCTGGCCAAACTGGGGAGAGCAGCTCTGGGGACTTCAGGAATTGTGCCCCTGACACAAACCTAACAAAAGCAAAGCTCCTCTCTCTTGTCCCTGCATTCCAGCTGGAAAGCCTCCTGACACCACATCCAGAAATGTACCTGGAGCGGAGTAAAACCAGGTGAAAGTGGACCCTAAGTGTAACTAAATGTTAAAAACTGGATTGTGCTTCCCCACCATGTTAATAATTGTGGTTGACTACCCAAAAGAGGGGAAATATATAGCATCCTCATCCAGAACTCACCTAGAATTTGCCCCTAGGAAGATAACCATCAATGAATGTGATAGAGTAAGTCTAAATTGGTGAAAATATTCTGATATAGAGTCCTCATTTTGTTTCAGGCTACTTCACACTGTCCCAGTGTCCTGGGTTAAACAGTCCCCACATTCTAGGTAAACATCATAGGAATGCCACAGAATTTACACAAGAAACTTTGATGTAGAGCTTAACACAAAACAGTACCAGCTGAGCATGCTGCAAGATCACAGGCACCTAGAGGAAGGTATGCAAAATCCCATTTTGTTGGAAACAACTTTTCACCTTGTACTGAAGAGGTCGGCAGGCTGAGAACTGAGGTGCTCTGCTCAGTCTGTTTGATATGGAGGGAGCCTTGGGCAAACCCTTTTCCCTCTCTCAATATATGTGTTCCTGAGATAGTTATTCAGGATCAGCATCACAGAGACACAGTGAGAATTTCTGAGACTTCCCAGTGTGCCTTGAAACATTCAAAAAACCACCACTACTGCAGTCCTGACTTCCAATACCCATCATGAGCAAATTACCATGTATTATTATCAAAGTCATAGAGCTGCTAAAGACAACAAGTACTGTAATAGATGAGCAGGAATTTTAACTGCCTGAGCCAGCAAGGGAAACTCTTTTCCCACTGACATGGCCTCCAGCTACGTGTGCATGCAGCACTTTGTTTTCTCCAGAGCAACGGTGACATTTTAGTTCATCTGTTGTGCTGTAAATGGAGCACTGTGATCTGCTGAACATTCGCTACCTGGAAGGCCATTTCCTGGTGCCTGAGTCATTAACTTCCTTGGATGACATTGCCACATCTGTAACAAAAAGATGTAAGGTGCTGCTAATTTACGAGGCTGCTGTAGTGCTGATGTTTTGAACTGCTCAGGTGCGAATAGCAAAGGCTGGCTGGGGTTTGAAATCTCTTCAGCAGCGTTAGCTCACCGTGGGTGATATTTGAAATACTTGTCTCTGAGCTGGAGGAACATGGATTTGACAGATGGAACGCTGAGTGGATCAGGAACTGGCTGGATGGTTGCTCACTGTGGTCAATGGCCCGATATCCACGTGGAAAGGAGCAACAAGTGGTGTTCCTCAGGGTCGATTCTGGGATTGGCACTGTTCAACAGCTTTGTCGAAAAACACACAAGTTCTACAATACTGATTTTACAACTACAGCTATTAAATTATTAAAATCTAAACAAGAGACCTGCAAGGCTGTCAAAACACTCAAGAAGAAGCTTTTTTTCAAGTTCAAATCCGTAGCCACATGTCCTCCATGTAGGCTGACAATCAATAAACACAAGAACAAGAAATCAAGAAGTCTCTTGGGTAACACCTCACTGCTCCAGTGTTCACCCCTTGGGCTGGGAGGAAGAACAGTCCTCTCCTAACTAATCCCAATTCTCTTCTTTCAAAATATAGAATGTAAATGAGCTTGGCTGCAGATAATGATGTTTCTGTTATTAGTAACACCCTGAATAGCTTCAGACCCTGACTGGGAATTTGACTCCTGGGGACTTGGCTTAGCAGGATTTTCTTTTATATACCCTGCTCAGTGTAGAGTGTAAAATGGCTTCGGAGTCCTCTCCGGGGACTCTGATAGGCCTGCACGCTTCATCACAGGCTATTACACACTCAAATTCACTGGGCTGAACATCTGTGGACAATATATACAACTTCAAAACATCCATGAAGCTCTTCAATCTGTCTGCAATTATTCAACTGTAATTCTGAAGGCGTTTGCTGACAGAAAATAGGAATTTGGTATGAAATCCTTTTCATCTGTGTTGCCTCTCTGGCTGTCCAGAGAGGCTGAAACAGAGGCTTTCAGTTTAAATTTTAAGACACAATTTTATGGTGTAAATAAGCTGGCCAGCTTGAGTTGCACTGGAAGCAGCCTCCTGAGTCAGTTACCTGGGTAGGAGATCTTTTTATCTTCACAAAAATGGGCTCATTTCTAATGACCAGGACTTGTAACAGTCTGCGTTGGGGTTGCCAGCAGGAACAAACCACAGCTTCTCCACCCACGTACCTGATCACCACGGGGTTTGTGTCTCCTGTGCCAACCACTCTTAGCAAGGCAGAGAAAAGGCACTGCCAGGGCAGAGCCTCCCTGGAGCTGTTTATCTCTCTGCATTGGCCATTCCACCAAAGAGACTCCTTCCCCTTTAGGAAAGCTGTTAAAATTCCATGGAATAAATCTGGGCCTAGCTATTCCCATTTGCTGAGTGCCAGAGGAAGATAATATTGAAGGGGATATGTAGTCTTGATAGGACCTGCAGAGTGTTTTCACCTGAATTTTTTCTATAACAATGGGGTCTTCACAGGAATTGAAATTTCATTTAAATATGGATTTTAGTGAAAGCAATTTTTTAAATTATAAGCATTTGAATAAGTTTTAAATATTTTCAGAAGGCTTCCTTTTTTAAATGAAATTAATGTTGTGCTTCCTTGCATTTAATATCCATTGAATAGCTTAGATATTTTTAAATAGAAGGTGGAACTTTATATTTAAAACATTCATCATTTCTTTCCTCTCAGAAAATCTGCTTGGTAAAATTAAAAAAACAAACAAACAAACAAACCAAAACCAAAAACCTGAACTCTGTGCTCATCCTGGCTTTGGAACACAAAGTTCTCCAACTGTGGAATTTCCTAAAAGCCAAACAAAGGAAGTGCTGCCAAAATCTTCACTGCCTCTTTTGAAAACATATAGTTCATGCAGTTCAATAGATTTCCATCAATTTGATCAGATAACATTTCATCTAATTAATTCTAGACAAATTCATGTGCCTTCAACAAAGACTTGGCTGAAGATTGAGGCTTTCTTTAGCTAATATAAAGACAAACCAGTTTATTATAATGTTTCTTGGGGTAATAAATCCACAGTGACCTTAACCATGATTTTTTCTGTCACTTCAAAAACGGAGTCTTCATTCTTGGTTAGTCAGGTGATTTAGTGTGTTCTTCAACTGCCCAGCAACAGATTATTTCATTTATGCCTTCCATTTGTTCTTCCAACATCGCTGATCCAGGTAATAAAGAATCAGGTTCACAGCCATTATCCCTGGTTAATCCTTCATAATTGTCTACATGTTAAATCAGGGATATTTTGCTGAATGGCATTTAATAGAGTAGCTTCACTGTGTGTACCAGACAAACTAAAAAAAAAAAAAAAAAATGACCCTGACTGACACACAAGCCATTTCAGCTTCCAATTCTCTAAAAATACCTCATTTAGAAGCATTAGGTAGAGGCAGACAATGGCCCTTGTCCTCCTGTGTAACTCTTGCTTTCCACAGCACATTGATGATACTTTTAAAAAATGTACTCCCTCACAATGGGAAGAAAGCCATAAATGTCAGAAGTTGCCTTCAGATGCTGTTTGCACACAGGCAAACCTTGTTTGCATACAGGTACCTTGCTTTGTCCTTCATTACTCACATGTATAAAGTTCTGCTCTACTTGACCAGTGTTCAATGCTGAACTCTGTTTTCTCCCAAGGGATGATTTTTATTTGAGACTTTGTTTTCACAGATAGTCTGAAGAAATTGCACCCTAACAAAAAAAAAGAAGACAAGAGGGGTAGTAGGTTTAGTTCAGGGCTAAAGAGATCCAAGTCTTTTATTCCTCATCATTGTCACAGCTGGCATCAGAAACACTGAACAGCAATGGTACAGACTCCCACAATCCCAGAATGGATGAGGTTGGAAGAGTTTCAGTTTGTGCCCCTGGCCTCTTGTCATTCACTGAACCCCAGTGAAAAGGGTCTGGCTGCTTTCTCTTTACATCCCCCCTTGAGATATCTGCACATGAGGGGATCACCCTGAGCCCTCCCTGCTGCAGGCTGGGCAGTCCCAGCTATCTCAGCCTCTGTGAGGTGCTCCAGGGCCTTAAATCCTCTCAGAGGTCCTTTATCATCCTTAGTCATCTCAGAGATCCTTTGCTGGACTCTCCAGTAACTCTGTATCTTGACTAAGTAATTTCAGTAATTGTTAAACCTTTTTTTTTTCAGGCAGTCAGAGGACACAAGCAGAATAAGTGACTGTGATCTCAAGAGCACAAAGAAGTAAAAATATCAAAAAAAAAAAAGACAAAGAAGAGATACACACCAAGGTGAAGCAAATTTGTCAGGTGACACCATCATCTTTTGTTGTACCTCAACAAGAAACTTAACAGCACACAAAAAATTTTGCTTTAAGAGTGTCCTCCAGTGCCTGCTAGGGAGTGACTATTGGAAGGTGACATTTTCTTTTTCTTGTGACTGGTTATGTGCCCTGGGAAATGTAAAAATATCACCAAGGTATGCATAAGAGAGGAGTTAATTAGTTTAACTTCCTGATGGGAATACATTAACAATGTAATAAGATGCTCAAATACTCTTTTTGTGATTGTCCCTGCCAAAATAGTTGTTGGAAAGATTTTTTGTAATACAAAAACTTTCATCCTCCATATGGAGATCCAGATGCTGACTCTGATCTTTGTGTGACAGAGGTCACTGCAAACATTCAGCCTCTACATCTCCGAAGTGGCACCTCTGAGGCTCTTACTGGAAGGATCCTGTGGCAGGATCAATATCTATAGACAGCTTTCCCCTACATTCCTCTACAAGCCCAAAGGGAATCTTTTCCCTGTACCAATACACAATCCTTTGAGAGGGAAAAAAAATATTTTTTTTTATTGCCATCCAGTGCTTTCATTTTTAAAACTCTTTTGTGGCCAAGTTCAAATGCAATTTGTCCTGCACAGTCATTGCCCCAAGTGGACAATATAATTAATCATCTATTCTTATGTACTTGTGACTTAAAATGACTTTTAGCTAAACACTCTCACCCTAACTCTCCCCTTGATTAAGCCTGAACCATATAAGCATGAATTTTATTACTGTGTCTCTCCTTCTGTCAGCCAGAATGTCACTTTGGAATTTAATCTAGTGAAAACAAAAGTAATATGTTGATTTCCCTGCTGTTCTAAAATATGTAAGCTATTTTCCATCTGAAATAATTTTTTAATATATTTTCACATGGCTGGAATGACCAGTCTATTTTCTTACAAATTGCTCTCTAAAATTACACATAAAATACTCTCCTGCTTACAAACTGAGTATGAGGGATGTAGAATTATATTCCCTGTAATAAAACCTTAAATCAATTTCCAGCTTCTTTATAACTGTCTAGACAAGAAAAATCTCGAAAAGTCCCACTAACCTTAGGATCATCATTTAAGAGGACACTGTCTCCTAGGCTATTTATATTTTTATCAGCATCTGATAAAAATCTGTGGGTAGGACGCACAGTCCAGTTTCTATTTCCCTGCTTTATGAAGACAAACAATCACATTTAGTTGATTCTTTCTCTCCAAGAAATGCATTTTACAAACAATGAAAAAAGCAATACTTGAGCAGCATAGGCAGCACTGTGTTAAGGCATATTATTTCAGATTTGGAAATAAGAAGGACTGTAACACCTTCTTTTCTTCAGGTGACAAAGGAAAGATGGCAAATTTCCAATAATTTCAGGAGATCAAGCATCCCTTTTCAATGCCAGGGTTTTTTCACATTTCTGTAACATTGTCTTGGCTGATCCAGCCACCTCGTAAGTAATTGCTAGCATTAAACAATTATAAAAACTTTGGGAGATATCAAGAAAAATGTCTGGGAAAATAAAAAAAAATCAAAATAAAGTTTAATAAAAAACCTTCTGTCACATCCCCAAGTTCCCCTATTATTTTGCTGATTCATTTATAAGATTATATATTAAACAGACATCTTTTTGAAAGGCCTTTCTGGTGCAAAATAAATTAACTTGACACATAAATTGTTCTCTATTTTGCAGCTTTTCTAAAGGATTAAATCTTGCTGCCAAAAAAAAAAAAAAAAAGGCAAATATTGAAAAATAGAGAAGAAAACAAAAAGAACAACAAAATTACCCTGTGGGGGAAGAGAGCTTCCCTGCTTTCCAACACCCACCAGTCACAGGAGATGTGCTCAGGAACCAGGACCTTAGAGCAGACCCACATCTCATTTTGGGGAAAGATTCTTCCAAAGTGAGCAGGTCCTTTTCAGAGTCTCCCAGGTTGAGGTACAGTTTGTACAGACCTGGCACTATGTTTTTCCCATAAACAGTAAAACTCTGTCATAGGCTCCCTGGAAAATCTCTCCCTTAACTGTCCCACAAGGAAGGATGTTGTAAGATCAATTTCTGGTCATCTGGCCACTGTTTGGCTGTTCTAGAAAATCAGACCTGGTGCCATAAGTGCAGGGAAAATCCTCAGCAGCAACCTGAGTTTTGTGTTCTGTTCTGCTCTGCAGCACATCCCTACAGCTGCTCGTGCTGAGGGAGTTGTCAGGATAACGGTGCTGCCGTGCCAGTGCTGCTCATCTCCTGGGGTTCTGCTCATCCCTGATGTTCTGCTCATCTCCTGATGTTCTGCTCATCTCATCTCCTGATTCAGGGATGGGTCACAGCTCAGCTACGACAGCCATGCCCTGGATAACCATCTTCCAGTATAAAAGCAGCTTGATTTCAAATAATTAAAGCACTTTCCACATATTGCTTATTGTGAATGAAGAAGTTCTTTAAGTTCTTCAGGAACTTTTAGTCTTTACTATTTATCTGACAGGTTTTGATCGCTTTATCTTGCCACAATGACAGTCCCATGACTCCCAGGCAGTCTGGTTCTAATAACCAGGTAAGCTGTCAAGTACCATATTGGATATCTCCTACCACTGTGGTGCCAATGACTTTCATATGTGCTCTGTTTCTTTCCAAGCACTATTCTATTCCAAAATATTGATATAATTAATGTCTTTTCAAATCAATTCATGTCTTGCTTAGGCTGATAAACATATTAATCTGTAAAACTGATGCACTTTAATATGAAGTCTTTATCTTATTGGTTATTAACCAATTACAGGTTACCGGTGCTTTTTCATTCTGAAAAAATTTAAAAGATAAACAATAGCTGTTGTGACAGCCAACTTAACCATCTAGCACCATCTTGAGGTTAAACTGCTCTTCACATTCTAAAATGAATGGACGTTCCTTGATTAGCTCACCAGAAGCTCTAGAGTGATGCAGGTACTTATATTTTACTGACAAAAATTTTTAAAACCCTTGAGTTGTAAAACAAACATCGTGTAGATTTTTTTTTTTCTTTGCTTACTTTCACAGACTTTAAGACAATTCTGTTAAGTCTGCTGGTAATTAAGCCTAAACTTATATTCCAAAGGAACTGTGGGATACTGCACATTTTTATTTAGTATCTGCTCTGAACATTGTACTCTGAAGTGAGCTAAGGGAAGTTGTAAGATTTAGACCTTTATACACCAGTTCTCCCACAAGTACTTTCCATTTTCACTGGGTTTAACTCTAAAGTTTACTTCTAGACAAAAACATACCTTTACAAAACATCCTTAAGTCCACCCAGGCACAATCATCTTTAATGCATTTCTAATTGAAAATCTGTAGGAATGACTGCATGTGATACTTTGTTGGGGCATAATGAAAATGTCAGGTAAAGCTATTGAGCTTTCAGTGCTCGTTGTATGTTTGAGGTTAATCATAACACCAGGACATTGCTACAATTATGAAAAGGGGGTGAAGGCTGGGATCTTTTCAAGGAGCCACGCAACAGTGAGGAAACTGTGCTTTCTCCAGGCAGACTTGCCAAATATGAGTCTTTCTGAAAAATATGAGCCATTCACTTGTATGGTAATGAGAGGCTGAGATGTACGTTGTTATTTCAAACAAATCTGTTCATGAGTCCTGTGCTACTGGGCTGAACTGATGAAACTCATGGGTCTGTCATGAGAATCCGAGTAAATACAGCCCCAGTTGTATGAGCACCTCACATGAACAGTCACTCCAAGAGTCTTTGCTGCGTCCAGTGTTGTGTTACCATGTTTAGAGACTCGGTGTCAGGAAATTGCAACACTTTCAAGAGCTCATATTTTCATTCAGTTGAGGATTTGGACAGATAGAGAATCCAAACCAGTTTACCTTCAATAAGAATATTGGAACTTTTAGGACTCAGAGGACTGTAAAAATATGTGATTTCCATAACATTAAATATTTGTGCACACTGCTATTTCAGCCTCAAAACCAGCCTGCAAATGCAAGCTGAAGGAAAAGTTAATGGATTTTAAATACCCCTGCCGTTCTTAAAGTGAAGTGTCCACATGATGATGTTCAGTTCCATAAGGGGTGACACTGCACGGTACATGGAAGTACCTCATGACATGTGAATCTGTGCATTCCCAACACAACTCATCAAACTTCCAACATTAATTGCTGTATTTTAATTTTCTACCTCATGGCCCTGGGAAAACGCCTTTCCTCTTGCAGTGACATACACTTAGAACTGGAGGGTTGATCTTGCTAAAACCCTTCCAGTGGTTTGGCTTACAGGTTTCAGTACAGTTTAACATGAATTATATCTGGACATTTTCCACAACAAAGATAATTGCCTTGTGAAAATCAATTACAGCCATTGCCAACGTCAGGGGATTGATTTAAAGTCAACGCTGATGGTAACCACTGCATTCCAGAAAGACAAATGCAAAGCAAATGCAAATGCAAAACAAAATACACAATAATCAATAAAAGAAATGGATATGCAGGAGACAGTCCCCTCTGGGGAATCCAGTCCCTGGAGACAGGTACCTATTTTCTTGAGACAGCAGATAAGTAAGACAAGGGAAGCAGAAGAAAGTCAAACTACTCTCCTGCCAGAGCTTTTGGAAGTTCCGCCAGGATTTGTGTCAGTGCTTTGAGAAAACTGAGCAGGGTGTCTCTCAGATCACAGCAAGAGATGCAATCCACAGGGAGAGCAAGGAAAGCTCCCAAAGAAAATGCAACTCCTACTACATATCTGGAAACTTACAGGGAAAGTGACCGAGACTCTATCCTTGTGAACGGGAAAATCCACTTCCTGCTTAGCCATAATCCCAGGACCGAGGCCTCTAAATGCAGTTAAACAGCTCTATTTGTGCCTCTTTTAGACTTGGATGAGACAGCAAGAGAAAATGAATGGCAGTGAAAGCCCTTTTTGACAGGTTTTGTCAAAATACCTGCAGCAGCACTTAAACTTTCAAGTGAAAGTATTGGGAAAATCCATGAAAGCCTCTTCCCTAAGGAGCTGTTCAAAACATCGTGGAAATGACAAGCAAAAGGATAAACAGCCCAACATTTTCAGTAATTGCCTCTCCTGCTAATTCACTGGGGGAATAATCCAGGCCTGTAGGGCAGTGTTTGAGCCAGTGTCAGGTCTAAAACTTCAGAATGAAAATGTGAATCTGAATCTACACTTAGCCCGTCTTGCAGCACAAGCCTTGAAAGCCAGCACTGCATAGGAACTGCATCTATTTCTGGCTCTGCCCTGATCTCCTTTTAACCCCTCTGCCCACAGCTCCTGGCTCCCTCCCTCCCTTTTCTGTCACATCCATGTCAGCTGTGTATTTTTCAGAGGAGCAGCTGTGTTTGTGTGCTCTGCTGGGGAATGGGGTCTGGCCTCCAGGATCACACAGATACTTGGACTATTTCATCAGGAAACCCCAAATCTTGAGACTGGAGGAATCCTCATATACTGTCTGTCTGTGTGTCTTCATTGCATCAGTGATTTATAAATTATGGATGAAGGAGTTAGGGAGAGAACAAGCACATGTACTTAGAGACCAGGCCAAATTATAGTGTTGACACTTGTTACCTATTGACATTTCTTGGTTATGTCCATGCCAATCTAATTCTTTCCTAATTGATCAATTTAGACATTGAAAATTAAAATTACTTTTCCTGTGCCAATTGTTCTTGTTCCGTCATTGTATTTGACAACAAAAATGCTCAATATTTTAATTCCAAACAACCACTAATCAGTGTTGTTCACTGTTATGAAGAAAACCATTTTCAAAGCAACAAAATGTTGTCTGAGACAACAGAAATTTGGAGCTCCCTTGTCAGCACAGTGAAGTGTTATTTAGCTTTCATTGAGATAATTTATTTGGTGCATATTATACTTGCTAAAAGGCAAATGCACTTTAACATTGCAGCTTATCTCTGAACAGATCACTTCATTCTGCTGAAATCTTTAGATCACCTATTTTTAGCAAAACAAAAGAAACCGTGTGGGTCAGATCAAGTGCAGGAAGTAAAGGGGCAGATATTCAAAGGCAGCTCCCGGGGTTAGGTACCAGCAGAACTTGCAGCCTGCTTTAAAGGCTGGTGGAGCAGTAACAGAGCTCTTCTGGGGGACAGTTTCTCACTGAAGGTGATTGGAGTGGTGGCACTGAGTCAGGCAGATGTGCCCCCTGGCAGAGCAGCCAAGGGCACGTTCTGACACAGAGGCACTACATGAGGGAGCTGCTGCCCCAGGATTTTTTCCCTTCACTTTCTTTTCTGATAATCAGAGCTTGACCACAGCTGGAGCTGAGGCCTCAGGTGGGATGAATAACTGCTGCAAGGGACTAAAGCAAAGTCACTGACTTGACACCTTGTTTATTGACCAGCCCAGGTTTACATTGATCACCAGGAGGTTTTTCGGTTGGTTGGTGGTTTTTTAACTATATATGTCTTCAAAACCAAACGGGGAAACATGTTTCATGGCTACCACAGCAAATTTCACCTGATCACCAGGAACAGCAGCAAGGTTAGCGCATCTCCCTCCTGTGTGTGGCACACTGTCCAGCACCCTGAGAGTTCAGTAACAGCATTCCAACATCTGGGTCTTACCCAGTGACTTACACAGTTTCATCTGAGTGAAATGCAGCACACATGTGGTACCCAGGTGGTCAGGTTGGGTGGTCTAACTGCTTTCCTTGGGACTTAAACTCTGATTCCTGATCTAAGGGACTTTACTGACTGCTTCTCCATAATCACTTAGATTCTTATGGTACCATGAAGACACAGAAATGTATGTGTTGAATAAATTGGTTACAGTTATGCATGCAAAAAAAAAAAAAAAAAGGAAACAGATCTAACTGCCTTGTCATCACACTTCTCAAGAAAACTTCCCTGTAATACTGAAGTCCACTTCAGTAGGAGATGCCTCATTCTTCTGAAAGCACTCCTGTGACTGAGAGGTCTGAGAAAGCCCGTTCATTTGGGAAGTACCCCCAGCAGCCCATTTACAAAACCTCAGGACCTCTGTGTACCGCTCTACCAACACACAGCCACACCTGGAACAGGCAACTCTTCTCCTGGAGAGCAGGGAGCACACAGCAATGAGCCACTCCCTGGTGCAGGGCAGCCTCTCTGGTCAGACAGACCGTGCTCACTTGTCAGAGTCAGGCAGGATCTGTGTCCTTATTCAGGGTCATGTCCTAAAAATTGCTGCAGAAATTAATATCCTGGGTGTGATCTGAAGCCCATTAAATCTAAAGCCCATGGGTCGTTTTCATGGCTTTCAGCAGGCAGCCAGCTCAGATCTGATTGCCATTTGGAGAAGCAGATGAAAGTTAGCTATTTTACACAATCTGTATAAATTAACTCTATTTGTGGGCTAACAGTCAGAAGAGCCCAGACTGTGTTTTTTAACATCAATGTGAAATTCTCCTGCCCTGGCTCCATTCTGGGACTGGAGCACAGAGCAACTGGGAGACACAACACACTTTGGGGAGGAGTCTTTGCGAAAGGCCTCTTCTCCCCTTACCCTCCCCATGCACCTGACTGTGTTCAGCCCCATCCCAGTTGGATTTCTGCAGGTAATGGGTACTTTTTTTGCTGGCACTGCACCTTTGCTCACGTCTGACTCCAGAGTTCACGAGCTTCAGCTGCTGCCTCCGAGGTGAGGAGCAGGCAAGGTGAGGATCAGATCAGTGCTCTCCCGAAGGAAACTCATTACCAGAGAGGCAGGAACAGCAAGCTGATCACACAGCCATTAACATCCCTGAAAGCCCCCTGCCAATTACCTGCATGGGAAGAGATGGATCTTGTGTGCTAACAAAACACATCAGGCAACAATATCAGGCTCAGCAGAGAGAAGGCACAAGAAGATGCTTTTCTCCTGCCAACTGTTTTCAAAGCTCAACTTGAAACAAGTGACAAAGCAGTAGTTATTGTACAACAGATTGTGTGGTTGCCATGAAAACGGAAAGTTTCGGCACCCTCAGCTATCATTAGGATGCTCACTGGCACACTGAATCTTGATAGTTCCAGGGTACAAAACAGGAACCCCAGTGGGACCATCTACCCAGTAATTTACATGGAGCTGTGTAGGAGGCCAATATTTCAAGCAGACTTCGTGTATGTGTTCAGGGTAAATCTGGGAGCCTAATAAGCTGTAAAAACGTATATCATCTGTCCTTCACGGGTAAGACTAATGTCCTCTGGTGATAATTTCTAAAATGGGTTATGAATGCTGAAGTTTTAAATTGTTGTGAAAAGCAATAAAACCACTCGGAATGAGCATATCAAATTAATGTGTGATAATCCCTCCCTTGCTGCAGCAAGGTTTTATTTTTAAGTGGCATTTTTAAAATGTCTTCTGTGAAGAATAAAAACAATAGGGATGTGATAATACCACATCAACTGAAAGAAAAAAAAAATCCCTGTCCAAATTTGCAAAACCAAAATTTGTTATTTTGAGACCAGGATGCATTTTTAAATGACAATGTGCAGAGGAAAAGGAGAACAGGCTATCTTTGGACCAGTGCTGTTCAGAAAAGGTCTCAGATATCCTTCTGGCAACCCTGAAACCCATCCCCATTCTTTACTGGCCTGTGGAATATGGCACCAACTGTGTTTCCATATCTAAACTATGCTGTTCTTCTATGGAGAGAGGTCAATAAGAGAAATAGATACATATTCTTGAGATTTAAATATTTCTACTGCCTTGGAAGATGGCACCATTTCTTGGCTGCAAAGGAAAGTGATTTTTGAGGAGGACATGAATTCTTATCCTCTCCATAAATAAGTGGCTAATATTTACTGTCTATACTGGTTTTGTTTCAGCAAGGTATAATGAGAGAGCTTTGACAGCTTAAAGTTCCTAATTCCAAAGGTATTGTAAATAAAACAAAATTCTGAGGAAGTTATGGGTGAGTGAGCAACCTGTACCTGGTTTAACTTAAAGAGTTTATTTTCCACCAGAAATATTAGCAGGAAATCATCAGGACATATCTAACAGTCTTTACTAGCCTGTGACTCCAAACAACATAGTTCAGCTTCTAGGCTGTGTGCCTCACTGCAGTTTGCCACTGAAAATTTGGCACATCTTGTGTTTGACATTTATTAGACATAAGCTACTGTTCCTCATCCTCAAGCACAAACGACATTACAGAAAAATATCTAAGATGAAAAAGATGTAGCATTATAGAACAACTGATTCTGTATCCTTTTCATAAGCAGAAACTAGAGCTTTCCCAAAAATGTTACTTGCAGTTGAGAAAACTGTGTAAAAAATGGAATTACCTTTCTCTGATTCACTGAAAAATAATATGAAAGGGATCTTGAATGCTCAGAGTGATAACAGATAAAGCATGAGATGGGATATAAACGACACTTTTTACAGACCATAAAACCAGAAAAGTAAAGGATGCTTGGGTCCCTAATATCAATTTATAGTTTCTACCTAGAGAAAAAATGCTACATTAACACACAGGCTACAATATAAAATGTGTAGCTTAAAAGACTGGTGATAGTCCAGAAGATAATTTCCTAAATCAAAAGGTTTCCATCCACTGTGCTAGGAAATCTATACCACACTTTACCTTGAGAGATAAAGACTAATTCCTCCTAGAGCTAAAAAAGTGATAGTTGAGGTAAAACCAATCATCCTACTGCTTTTCTTATGTGCAAGCAAAATAAAGTCTAAACTTCTTCTTTTAGAGAACCAATTCCAAGAAGTCAGAAACAATTAGAGAACAGAGTGATTGTTGGTGTGAATTGAACAGAACATGAGTTACAATGCCATTATTTTCCCAAGTGCTACAAAATAATAATCAAGGAAACATACTCATTTTTAAAGCTTCATTGTAGAGACAAAAGAATCCATGAAAAAATAAGAAAAGAATAGTTAATGAATTACAAAAACAGGGCAGTTGATGATAGCACATTATAAATCAAGAGGCAGAACTTGCAGAAAACTGAGACCAGAAGAGTGCAATTTCTAGGAAGCACAGTTAAGACCAAAAGCTTTTTAAAACATGTAAAGCAGCAAAACCAACACTTCTTTCCCACATGCCATTAAAATGTGCCCCATACAAACTAAATTCAGTTCCTTGCTTTTTAAAATCTTGATTTATGTTTTCAAGAGTTGGAGGAAAAAATGCAATATATTAATAATGCTGCCATTTTAATTTATTTTTTTTTAATGACCAGTTATTACCATTATTGCTCATTGGTTTGTCTCCATTCTATGATATTACCCACTGCTAGTACAACCACTTTTATCAGCCCAGCTGATGTAACCTGCTTTGGAGCAAGAGGGAATTTATCCTTGGGAATTAGAGGCTGTCAAGGGCTGTGAGAGAGAAACTGTGAAAATAAAAGCAATCAGTAAAAAGCACATATTTACCAAGAAATGTAACAGTACAGTTGCCTCAGTGGTGTTATTGTTTTCTCTCAGGTAAATTGTTTTATGACAGGCAGTGAATTTTTTTTATTTCCAATCCTGTAAGCAAACATCAACTACAAATAAAATTGCCCCCAAGGAAAAGAAATCCAAGAATAACAAATTCAAATGAAATGGGACATGTGACAGAAAGCAATTCTCAGTGCAGGCTAGGCAATTATGAGATGGAAAACATAAAAGTTACAGGGAAGGTATTTCCCTTTTTCCATATTTCCTGTTTTAGCTCATTAGGGTTTGAGCCTCTGGACTACGAAACTCAATTAGCAGTAATTTAATTGGCACCATATATTTTGAGGTGCAGAGCTCTCCACAGCAGACCCTTGCTCCCTCAGAAGGCTCTCTGGAGACTCAGAGATGTATGGTGCTATTATCAGTGGTTTCTTCTCCTCGCCCAGTGCAGGAATGGAACAATAGAGAAGAACAGATGTGGCGTCTCCATCTAAAACTGTCTACAGCAAATCACCTCGCAGCTTTGACAGTCAAACAACAGCCACAAAGTTCTTTCTCACTGAGCTGCTAAGGTGGAAAAAGTATTCATGTCTGGCAAAATATTTATGAGTGCAAGTATATCTGTATATCCTTAGGAGACAGAACGTGTCACAGGGCCCTGGTGCTTCTGCTCTGTGATTGAGTGGTTTGGTTTTGGAAGATTCTTCCCCATGGGAGAGAAGGGATAATATCTAAATCACCAGATTTTGAGCTTCCAGTAGCTTTTAGGCTAACTCAGGCCTAGTCTGAGCTCTAAACTGCATACACATATTTATTTATTTTTTCTCCTGTGTAAAGGGTTTTGACCAATTCTAATAAAAGCTGCTATTAATTGTCCTGTACCCTACCAGTATAAAGGAAAGGAGTTTTTGTGGGTTCTCCTCCTGCTATGCTGGAAATGCTTCCATTTTAGTCACTTAAGAGAAAACATTAAATCTTTGCAGATGAACAAGGACAGGTGTGGGAAAGGCTTAAAAAGCAACAACCACATTATCATTCACTAGCTCGTGGCATTGTCAGCGAGGGAGGAATGTGAAACTTGCCAGGCCAGGAAATACTGCACAGTTGCAATTTTGGCAGCTCTCACTCGCCAGCTAAGCCTTCAAAAGCAAAGGAACAGAAGGTAAATCTATAGCAAAGCATGTGCAATTTATTGAAATGACAGAACTGGCAAACTCTCCTTCAGAACAATAAGACAAAAATATTCAAAACCGGGTGCAAATGGACCAGGTACAAATGGACCATTTCAGGCAGAGTGAGCAGAATCTGAAGAGACAGAGCAATGCAAACACCAGATACAAGTAGCTATTATCCCCTGTAAGACCTAAAATACTCTTGCAGAGCCAGCCCAGGACATATCTTCCCATTCCTTCACCAAATGAGCCTCCTGCACTTCCATTCAAGTTGAAAGTAAAACAACTTCAGCCTAACTTTCGGTATGCAAATGAGGCAGCTTTGTCAGGAACTTAGTCCTCCCTCTGTTCTCTCTGCATTAAAGTAGGAATTAAAGTCTCAAGAGGCGATTCACAGCATCGAGGCATCTCACTGCCCCATGCAGAAGCAATCTCATGGACTTTTCTTCAAAGTCGTGGCAGACACTCACATTTTGCATACAAAAATTGCACAGTGGGGAAGTAAAACGCTGGTGTGGTCTTGAGTCCAGCGTGTGACATCCATCACTGCGGCTTTGATGGGAGTAAGGTGGAGTTTCACTCCTTTGGAACTCTTTCGGCCTTGTTCTGCTCAGCCACGCTTCCCGTGAGAGCAGAGCCCTGGAGCTGCAGGGTGTTGTGTAACACAAACGCCGCTTTGGGCTCCTTGGGGGAACCCAGGCCGGCAGAGAAGCACAGCACACGGCACTGCTTGCATTGATAAACTGTCTCCAGACACAGCGTTGCTGGAGGACATCAAACAACATCCTCATAAAACCCAAGGGGCTTTGGCTGCCTCTGTCATGAATAGTGAAGATCTGCAGTTTCTGCCTCGTTAGAATAATAATTGGGGCTTGGTTTTGCTACTGTGCTACTGGGAGGCTCCTCTGATCTCCCTTTCAGACAGAAATTTAGTTCTTGGAAGATGGAGCACGTATTAAAGAAGGACTTATTGTTACTGCCACTGCACACAATCCCAAGGTGAACCCCTGGGATGTTTTCTCATGCTTTAGAGCTTTTTCTTTAAGCACAATCTAGGGGACATTTTTTTAACCTCTCCTGGTTTAATAGCTAGCAGGTGGATATTTGTGATGAAGTGCCAGGTTTGCTCAGGGCAGCAACACTTTCAACAAACTCATTGACAGCACTGGAAAAGTCAAACAGGCTGTCAGACACACTATGGAGATAAAAGGGAAGGACTGGGAAAGTGTTTTGGTTTTCAGTGGTGCTAGAGCCACTTCCCCCTACAAGCTTTGTTCCTTTTCCAACCTTAAATCTTCTCAAATGCAACAATACTTCTCTGCATATTTATATTCAGGGCTTTAACTACTAGGGTGGGTGGTTTATTTCTAATTTAATCAATTAAGTGTCTCTAAGGCACTTTTGAAAATGTGGTTGGGTCTAAAACGTTTTATATCATCATCTCACAGGATTTTTAAGATAAGCTAAACATATCAGATGCTTAAATTTCATTAGTTCCAACTTGCTCAGGCACTTTTTAAAATCCCAGAAGATATTCACATCTATCATTAGATGAATAAATAATTTTTGACAAGCTATTCCTTAACTGTATTTGAAAATTACCATAGGAGTAATTTTAAGCACTGTAGATAAAAATAATTTTGAAAAAAACTCAGAAAATTTGGCAATGTGCTGTTTCTTATCATATCTTGAACTACACCTCTTTACAATGAACAAAACGAAGCTTTGAGTGTAATAATAATTTTAAAAAATCTGTTTTCAAAATAATGGCAAAAGGTGGTGAAGCCTTTAGATATGTTTAGAGATCTACAAATAAAAGGTGTTCAGAAAGTTGCACCCGGGTGTGCTCCCTCATTTGTCAAGCATGGACACAATAAAACTGATTTCTATAGGTTGGATACAACTTTCTCAGGGGAAGGAGTGTGATTCAGACTGGATACAAATCTGTCCAGAGTGGTTCTATAAAGTTTCTCATCACTTCAATTAGAGTTGAATGATTCTTCAATATACAATACAGGATAATTTCTATTTTTCAGTCAGAACTGCCCTTATCACAAATGGATTATGTGGCTACCTGTTCTAGGAGTGACAAACAAGTATTTGCAAACATTTAGCGCTCACTGGAGATAATTTTCCTCTTAGAACCAGCAGAAGTGGAGAATCTAAATATCTATTTTATTGTGGATTTGGATACTGACAGGGAAGAGAGAAATAAGGGCATCATGAATTACCTAAAAATAATTAGATCACAGAGGCATAAACTTCTCTTGCTGGCCTTCACCATACAATTTATGATCACATAGGTGCAGTCTCTAGAGACTGAGCCCAACAGAAATTAATGTTAAGTGCCCAAAGACAATCAGGTGCCCCGGATTTAATTACGGGGAGTTACATAAACATTGTAATTAATTGTAGGAAGCAACAGAAAAATTGACTAACTGGAAAAATTAGTGATATGTGCTGATTAGTAAAACCTAGGAAAGAAACCTCTTCCCTTCTTAATGAAACTCATCTCCACAAAAATCCACTTTGTCAGCAGGACTGACACAGCAGCCTAACAAACCACACAGGTCGTTTCTGAAGATGCTCTTCAAGCAAACCTGCACTCTGCAAATGCTCTGCCTCACAGCAATTCTGTGCCGCGAGTTCTTGGCATCATTATTTATGTTTGTTACAGAGTTGCTGAAGGTCTGACCATTGGGTGGGACACCCTGCAGCAGACTGTGCAAACCCTGGAGAGTTACAGCTGATAAGTGGTCAAAGCAGTGACTTCACACCAAAAGGAAAATATTATGAATTCACACATTTTACACCATTAGGTCTGTTTAATCTATCCCTTGTATATTTTTTTAAAATACCTTTTTAATATAAACCAGGACTCTCCACCATTTACATGGATCATATCTGCTGTGGTCAAATTGCAGCTGCGAGAGCAACACTTATTTTGCCTCAAAATAAAAAAAAAATAATAATAAATTCCGATTTTCTCATCCTCTCCAATGTATTCTTATGGCATGGACCTATAGAGTGTTCTGAACCCCACTTGTATTGAGCAGTCATTGCTGTCCTGCTGTCCTACTATGAAATCCTGTTCTCACAGGCAAACTTCTCTCTTTTCCTACAGAACATCTCCTCTGGTACTCACTACAAGTGAGAAGAATACTGATGCCCAATCAACTCCTACAGGTGAAAAACCTGTTTTGGGACAAATCTAAAAATACAGAAATGTTATTATGCTTATCTCAGATATGTAACAACATTTCTGTTAATTAATTTGCTTTATGTTTGTCAAAATAAAGATCAACCAAAGCTCAAATTTGGATTCAGAAATGTGAAAAAACTCAAAAGTCTAATGCACCACACTGGAATTTGCAAGAGATCAGACTGACAAAATTCTATCTTTTTTTGTTTTGTTAAAATCTCATAACTGTTCTCAGAAATTCCTGCTGGGTCTGAGCTCACAAATACATCCTTTGACCATCCCAATTAAGCAACCACAAGAAATTGAACATGAATATTGCAAACCTAATGTAAATATAGAGCATGCAGTAAAATCTCGCTGGTTTTGTTTATGTCATTAACAGCAGAGCCCATACTTTGGGTTGAAGACAGAAAGGTGTGTGCACACCCAGGAAGAAGCCATGCAGTGTTTTTTAGGGTTAGCCTGTGGATTCCTGGACATGCTTCTGCATGAGGGAATATCTGCAGAGAACACCACAACAATTAATTAGTGACTCCAATCACATTTGAAAGTTGCCTTATGTTCAGGAAGCTCTCTAGGCAGGATTTGTTCAGCCTGGAAAGCAACCTCACATCCCGTCACATCTGCTTCTCTCCAGCAGAAGCTGCTTTCTACTTGATGTGTTCCCCTGCAGAACTCTCAGTTCTTTCTTTCCACCTCCAGCATCATCCACCTGGAAGATAAGAAATGATTCCAGGACATTGGATCCATCACAGATTGCCACCATCCCAGAGTCCACAGAAAAAATAGATATCACTATTATTTTACTTAAATATTTATTGCTTTATTGAGAAAAAGCAGCAGAGCAGGCCTTGTGGCCTTTTTGTACATCTTCTGCATGTGAAAGATCTTAGAGTTGATTCTATTATCAATTAGAATAATTCAAAAAAGTAACAAAAAAATCAATGTGTTGATAGAATTATGAATGAAATTTCTTTCTGGATAGAGAAAAGAGAGGTTATTCAGGAGGAGTAGTGTAACAGCATTGTAACAGAGGTGGTTATTTATGTTAAAAACTTGGATGATGAACACAAGAATAACTTCCAACCTAAAAGATTATAAAAGTAACAAAAATTTTAAAAGTAAAACCTTTTCCCATATGCATGTAACCTTCCATACCATTTTTTTTTTTTTTTACCTGCAAGGCAAAGGCTGGGAACCAGACCTGTTCAATACCCTTAGTTCTGCTGGAAGTGGAAGATAAATTACTAGGAGGGATATTTCATACAAACCTGTTTTACACATAATTGATGTTTTATACAGATTTAATAAAGGTTAACTTTGCCAAATGCGAAATAATATTGCTTTGGTTTTTTATTAGTGCTGGTTAAATAAAATTAATGCCTTTTTTAAAGAGTTATACTGGTAGCAAAAGACACAAACAAGAATTATAATGGAGAGTCATGCAGTCAGACAAAAAAATAAGGCTCCCGTCGTGTTTAACAAGACTGCACCACACTCTATTGAAAACACTACTTTTTAAAAATTATTGTTCTGTGTTTGTATAAAAAATCCATTCAACAGAGTCACCACAGGTGTTAGTCACAAATTGTGCATAGTCATAAACTACTGTAAGGAAGAGGGGAAAATCACACACAGGGGTTAGAAGGAACAGGACACCCAAAGAGCAAGCAGTGCACCCTGTGCCAGCTGAACCAGAATTCAGTAGTGTTAACACACCCTCTAGGCCCAGGATTGTGTGAAATTTGTGATTTGGACAGAACACACCTGCTGCAAAGACACCAGTGGATGAAAATGTTCATTAGTCACTATCCTAAACCGGCCATGTGGTCATCCAGTACCAACCCCAAGTGCTCACAGAAGTCCCCATATCTGAAAGTGCAGCTGTCCATAACCATGTGGGGGGGAAAAAAAGAGGCTCTATAAAGATTCAAGCATATGATAAAATGGTAACAACCAGGAAGCCTTTTCAGCAGTGGTAGAGCTTGGGGAATACAGTGACAACTCTCTGGAGTCAAGGTAAGAAACCTGAGAGAAATCTCACTGCTGTGTGGCCATTCTGTGACCTATTTAACATTTTGGAAATTCTCTAACCAGATTTATTTGTAATCAGTGGTTTTACATCAGAAGGATGTGACCATTTTAAGTTACATTGGAAAAGGTTTAGATAATGAAACTTTAGTGCAACTGAGACTGAAGCAGCTGTGGCTGCAGCAAGTGCTGTTTGAGTTTGTAACCTCACACATAAAAGCTACTTAGGCACCTAAAAATCCAGTCAGCTCTTCTTGTCCTTCTATTATATTATCTCTCCATCACCTCAACATGAGCGATTTTTTGCAATATAACAATGGTTTCATTTATTTGGCTCATTTAACAGGGAGCATTTAAGAACATATTCTTTCTCAGCACGTATCCTGAACTGTCATCTCAATACCACCACAGTGACTAGCACACCAGTAATATCAAATTAGCCTTATTTTACCCAGCTTGATTACATTGTTGACTTATGCATTTAGAAATACTTTTGACAATGTAGATGATTCTTTCTCAATTTTCACTGTACTAATGATGGAAACAAAACAAAATTCCTGAGAGCAAAAAGTTTCCATTCTTATTAATTTCTGAGTATCATAAAACGATACCAATTATTTCCACCTAAAGGCACAGAAACTGAATTCTGATACTAAGCAAAGTGCTATTGTAAAATTTCAGGATTTATTTCTTTGCTGTAAGGAGAATTAATAAACAAAAGTGCTAAGAACCAGGTATCAATATGGCAAATTTTTTATTCTATACTGACAGTCTATCTAGTGTAAGATATTACAGCTTCTCAAAGAGTGAATGTGAATCATTCTTGCTGTTGCATGTATTTATATTAACTCATAAAGCTGTAATACATAGTTTAAGGATAAAGCTATGCTAGAGTATTCATTTTATTCGGTCCACTGGCCAAGGATAAATGGGGTGTAAATCTTGTGGAATGCACAGAATCCCACGGCAGCTGAGGTTGGCCAGCTCCCCTGGGATCCACTGTCCCTCCACTCAAGCAGGAGCAGCTAAAGCAGCTTGCCCAGGGCCCATCCAGCCTGGCACTTTTAATAAAAAGAAATCAAATTATGTCATCTGTATTTCCAGATCATTTGATCTTTGAAAGATCAATCCATCTCTTACAGTATGAATTCAATGGAAAATCTCCCAGTGCTATAACTTTTCAATCTGCCTTACTCTGATGAACTTCAGCACTTGAACGTCAGGGTTTACTGACAAACTTAGAATTTCTTTAATTTTGTTGCTGAAAAGGGTTTGGTGTAGAGAACAGGGCTTTTACAATTGAAACCGTACAGTTAAAACATGAAAGAAAAGTCTCTCCAAGCATTCAAAGGTTGCTGTGTGAATAATTTTGGACTGTCACTTTGCCTCTTTGTCATGCAGCACTTTCCAGATTGGGCTTTCACAGGTGCAAAGGCAAAATCCATGGCTGGGGCAGAGCCAGGGCTTGGCACATGCTGACAAAACAGACCAGCTCAGGGATAACAGTTGTCTGGAGAAGATGAAAAAACCCTATGCATGTTTTTAATTGGTACAGACTGACTGTCAAGTTCATACATCAAAATTTAAACTTATATACTGCAGCATCCTTCAATATCAGCTTTTTTTTTTTCTTTTGCATTAGAATGTTTGAACAAATTTTGGAGGGCAGCTGGAGTTATTAAACACTTAATTGAACTGTTCTCTGTACTTTGAAAATGCAGAACTCTTCTGTGAAATAGATACAGCAAAGGAAACAAATCAAGATGGCTAATTCTAGCAATGATTTTAACTCATGATTTCATTAGCACCTTCAGCAGAGTCAGCACAGGCATCAGGAGATCTGCATGTGTAGCATTGTGCTGCACTAGTGAAACACATCAGGCCAAATCCTGCTCTCAGTTTCTTTGCATCTGGTGTGTATCTGATCAAATGTGATTTGCACCAGTTTAGCTGATGGTAGGTTTTGGACCTGTATCAGCTGGCTCCAAAAGAGCTTCACCTGTCCTTTGAGTAGACTGACAAAATCAGCAGAAAACAGGCACACAACAGATCCAACAGGAATTGATATGTCCCGGGCTGGCCAAGAAATCACGCAGCTACATTTGCCTAATTCTGATGCAAGGTCCTGTCTTAGACTTACACCTTCAAAGTTAAAATTGTAATTTGATTTTCCTGCATTTGGGGGTGAGGGGTGGGGTTATTAACAAGGAAATTTTACAATTTCCCATATTTGAAATACAAATATTCCACCCTCCCTTATTTCTTCCATCCTCAAAAACCACGCACACATCTCATCTATTATACAAACAGAGAGGGACAGAAAAGTCATTTGTCATTATAATCACATAAATGTGTCACTAGCTCTAAAGAATGCCTGACTGAAGGCCAAGAATGCCTCTATTTCCCAGGATGATGAGGCACTTTCTTTTTAACAACTACGTTAAACTCTTTTGAAATGACTGAAATGATTACAATTCTGGCAAGCACTCAGAAATTGCTTGCCACCAGAGTTTGACACCAGCACAATGGCTTTCATCCTTTCACGGTGCTTGTGATTGTTCCCATACAGATGAGACCTTGCCTGGTTAATCACAGAACAGACTGAGCCAAGAGAGGGAAGAAGGGTCCCCCGGCACAGACAAATACAGAAGGTGTGGCACAGTGGAACACACACAGGGGTTTGGGGGCCCTCTCTTCTCTCATAGCTGGGTTTTGGATCAGGTACCAGGCTGAGAGCTCTTTATGACAGCACAAGCCCCTATTTGTATGCACCCTGTGCTCCCATCCTGTGCCATTACAGCCTAGGTAGGAATGGGACTCATTTGCATTAAGATCACTTAGCAGTTGCAAGTTTTGCTAAAGTGGATCCTTAAATAACAACCCATCTGAATCTCATTCTAAAAACACATCGAGGCTCAGGGAGGCCAAATCTGTCACTTATCCTGCACTGGGGCTTAGACATCATTCCTGAAGTATCCCCAAAGGGCTATCGTTAGTGTGCCTGCCAACACTGGAAGTACTTCCCGTGTTCCACCTACTCACATTAGTCCCTAAAAAGAGTGAAGGATTCAACGGAGGAGTCACTGAGGGTTGAGGGCTGCTCCAGCTGGCTGTGGCTGCCATGGCACAAAGCACTCATTCAACCATTGCAAACGTGTATTGGTCTTTACAGCCTGCGGTTGTAGAGGCGGAATTAAAAACTTGGACAGAAGGAGTCCTTGAAGGCAAACAATGCAAGACTTCTGTTTCTCTTTGGTTGAGAAGTCCAAGGAAAGAGCCAATATGAGCCATCAGGACAGCATTTGCTGTACACAGCTTTTTTTTTTTTTTACCTCTGGAAGTTGTGATCCCAAAGGAACACGACAGCCTGAAAGAGTGGTGAGTTGTGGCACCTCTGTAAACGGCCATGACTGGATGCAGACAGCTGCGGGGGACCTGAGTGTCACAAGGTGATCCCAAAGTAATGTTTTGTGCCACAGTGATCCTGCTGAAGTCATCTGGAGTGTTGCTACACAAGTGAGCAAGAACACAGTGATCTGGTTTTAACAGAAAAGGCTCCAAGGAGCATCTCTCTTTAGATGGTGCTGGATTTATTCTCGTGCCTTAGGGTATGAGCCAGCTGTGGCTTTGTTCTTACCAGGTACTCCAGTTTCCCTTCAGGATGTGATGACAACTTAACCTCAATGGAAGTTCCTTCAGAGGGTCCTGCCAGTGACCTCTGCGTGCCCCAATCCCATCCTCTGTAAGTTTAATGCAACCATAAACTACAGCTGTTGGGAGCACAGAGATTTATGCAGTTAATATAAATGCACTTTGAAATAATCTACTGGGAAAACAAACACACAAAAGAGGAGCTGCAGCAGTAGGAATAACACCGAATTTGAGTCTGTGAGGAGTCTGAAAAGGCATCTTTGCACATTTATACTTTAAATAATTCAGAGCACTCTATCAGCAGCCCTTGGATGCAGCACTAAGACATTGGTTTGCAACATCATTACTCTACAAACAAATACATTTTAATCTTGTGAAAGTCTCAAAAGTGCTTTGGTAACATTTATCAGCTAAAACTCCATGCAAAGAAGTCACTATTTCCATTTCTTTGATTAATCTTTTTGGGCACATGGCTTCATGACAAAAGGGATTTTCCAAGATGGAGTTTAAAATTAAGAAGAGAAACAGCTACACATTTAAATTCATATTTTATAAGTTTTCCCTTTCTAATTCATTCCCTTAAAAGATATTGATATTTATACACAGAAACTACAGCTCGAAGGAGGATGAAAATACATGGAAAGAAGGGATAGGAAAGTTAAGTTGTGACTGGTTTATGTGTCTCTTGATCAGGCAAGCAAAGCTCAGTTTATCTGCAGGCCTAATGACTTTTCACTATGTGGCCATATTGCACCAACTTGCAAGAGATAATAACAAGAAACATGACTGGCTGTTTATATATTCAGGTCAACATGAAAATGTCAGCAAGGCAGAGGTGCTAGCAGAGCTAGAAAGCATTGCAGTAATGATCTGCAAGCCCCCATAGTTCAAAGTGTCAGAGCAGACTTTTCTCCTTCACAAGCACTTCATGTTTTAAATTGATTCCCTCTAACTCTATGGATTTCTTGAGTCAAGGTCAAGGCTTTCACTCCGTAGCCAGGAACAGGCTAGATGATAAAAGTTGCAGAAATTAATTCATCTATAAAAAATACGTGCCATTGAGATTTCAGAAGAATAGAAGTGTCTTCAAAAAGTTGCTGAGTGCAAATATTATCCTCTGTTTACTCAGCTCTGCCGCGTGTGGAAACCTGGAGGAGCTGTTTGAAGGTCACATTCAGATGTGCCACGTTCCAGTCTTGGTACAGGGTCCAACTCTCACAGTAAATTCGGTGTGGACATAGCTTAGCTGAAGTCTGATTTACCCTCCCAAGTTCTGAGATTGTGCTGGTAGGAAGGAGCTGGTACTCAGCTCTCTGTGGCCTTGCTACCAACTTCCACAATAGTCAGGAATGCCTAAGAACAGTTCTAGAAATGTAAGAAGTGTCAGAAGACAGACTTGTTTATAGGGTGGTTACAAGGGATCACAAATTGCCTTGCAGTGAGAAACATGAAAATTACAATTGTTAGCAAAGAATTCTGGAAGAAAAGGAACTCTAAGGATCAATCCCAGGACTCACATTTGAATATTTATCAATGCTTATCCCAGTGAAGGGCAGATGAGTCTGACAAATTGCGCTGATTATATTTTCAGTATCTGAGCAAACTGACATTTTACCTTCATTACTTCTCCATTGTGCTGTTTTGAGCTTCCCACAAGGTATCTATAGGAGAGAACTGAGCTGCAAAGCACAAAGACTAGTGCAAACTCACTTTTGTCACTGAGAAAAAGAGTAAAGAAAAATCAGAAGTAGAATTAACAAGTTGAGTGGGACACCATTTTATTTGATTTTTCACTCAATTTGCACCTCATCTGGCTAAAAAGAAAGGATTTTCTGGTGATATTTGTTTGAGACTTCAGATAAAATTTATATTTCCTGGATTTATTGCCTCAACACAAAATTTCACATGACATTTTTCTAGTCAATCCTCTCTTTATGCAATGCAGCACTTAGCCATGCCCTGTAACTTTTCCATATTCTTTATGAAGTGCCCTTTTGACGCCAGTAAAACATTTGAGCTTTTTTACATCTTTCTGTATCAAAGTATCTTTTACACTGGCAATTATAGAGCTTCAAAGGAGCAACTTAACATCAACGTGACTGTGCAGACGCACCTAATTTTCTATTAACTGGGAGAACATATTTTGATTTGGTAGGACATCAAAACCCTCTCAGATTCTCAAAGCCGTCATATACTGGAACAAGGCACCAGCTCAGTCTCCCTGCCGAGCTGTCAGATGGTTTTGGAGATCTGAGAGAGCTCTGGTGTTGCAAGGGTACGTTGATGGGCTGCAGGGCTGAGGGGATACCCCCTTCCAGAGATCTCCCTCCACAGCCTCCTTTATTTCAGTGTGTCGAGCACAGAAACTCTCACCAGAGCTTATCTCATCTCCACTTTTACTGAGCTTACATAAGTAACAAAAAACTGTGGGACTTGGAGGAATCCATTTGAGAGCGAAATGTTTCTCCAGCAGTAAGGAGAAAAAGACCCTTTGTCTTGTAGAGTTGTTCCACTGGTTCTGTCATGCTCTAAGCAGGAGAAGCAGTTTTCTGCTCTTGCTTTGCACACTAACAGTGTTTGCCCTTAATGTGTTTCTGGGATCCACAGAGGAGGTCCAAAACTCCAAGCAGATGCTGAGAAGCCAGAAGAGAAGAGGAGGCATTGCTGCCCGTGCCATCTGCTCCCATCAGAGACTTTTCCCTACTCAAATTGCTGTGAATGATGTAAGAGAGGGCTGCGCCTGGGACACCTCACCGACACTGTTAACACCTACAGACACTAATTGAAAATGTGATGAGAGGCACCGAGCTCCCGCCGGCACCGGCTCGCAGCTTCCTCTCCATCTGCCCAAGGGCTTGAGAACTTCCACAGCAAAGACAATGGCAGCTAAAGCACTCATAAAAATAGGGACTAATATGCCACTTCAGCTTCCATCCTTAAAGCTCCCAGATTACAGAGGAGCGGTTTTTAATCACTGACAAGTTAATTAAGAAATGTAAAGGGAGACAATGGAGAAGTTTTGTCAGTTAACTGCTGGTAGAAGACACCCCCAGTGATTTGCATGGCTCCCTGGTAACGGGGCAGGTAGAGCTACATGTCTACAGTCAAGGGTTTCTGTTTGCCTCCGGATTATGGAGTGTAACAGCACAGAACTCTTTCTCACGGGAATTCTACTGAAAGTTTTATAAATATAAGTTTCATGTTACTGAGAGTGGCTTTTGGAAACAGGCGGTCAGAGTTCTGTCCAATCAGTCCCAGGGGGGTGGACTGGTCTCACCCAATCTGAATAGTCCTCTCGCGTGTATATAAATCTGTTAATACTTAAATAAATTCACTTAGCTTTCTCTCAGATTGCTGAGTCCCTTTGCTCCGCTTTCAGTCCAACAGCGACAATGGAAAAGGTGCATCTTTGTTTAATCTTGAAATATGTGAAATTTAACTTCCTTCATATTATAAAACAAAAGTGAGAAAGAGACAATCCTATGACAATGGGATGCTGGTTGTATCCCTTGGGTCTGAATTGTATATTCAAATAGTTACATGTTATGTGAAGGGCACCAACTTCACACAGTTTTCCAGAGATTCTGGTAAGTATCTTTTAACTTTAACAGGGGATAAAAATCAATTTTAAATTCACAGGTATTTTTTTCAGCCTTAAGCATGATTTACATAAGAAAATAATATAGCACAGTCTTTGAAATTGAAAGTTTTATGATATTATTTTTAAAATAATGTTTCTAATTTTCAATTTCAGCTTAGGTCTATTGATTAAAAAAAAATCAGTATGTAGGAGAATTTGGATTTGCTACATAATTTTTAGTTTACAGTAACTTAAAGACCCAGTCTTATTGCACTAGATCATGCAGCTTTTACCCTTACATTTACTGAAACAGTCAGTTTTTGCAATAGCTGGATTTACATGTCATGGACTGTATTAAGAAGTGCCTCAGCAAGTTAAAACTATTAAATTGTGCAGTGCTTTTTGTGCATCCTTTCCCTGATCTGGGCTATTCAGCTACATTTCTGCTAAACAGGTCAAAGGAGAAGAATGCCTATATTATACAATATTTCTGCTGAATAGAGCTTTAATAAATTGACTAGGCTTCTATTTTAATCAAGCATCGTGCACACAGAGCGAAAAAGAATGTGTGGAACAGCCTCTGAACGATCTTGCTCTGTCTCTTTCTATAAAGAAAAAGAGCAATTTATGAAAACACCAGCCTGTTAGAAGATGACACAGATTTTCTCATGTTCTAGAATGCTAAATAATATCAATAAGCATCAGAACAGACATTGGAGTAGGTCAACACATTATATTAATAGCAATTAATAATAATAACAATAGTAATAAAAGCTGACACACTTTAAATGTGATCTCTTTCTCCTTACCACAAGCAAATTTGTGTTGTACCACTGGAGCTTTTGGCTGTGTGATTTATCTAAGATGAGGTTCATAATCAAGTAACAAAAAGAGTTATCAAAAGCTGAAAACAAAATGAAGCAATCTTTAAGAGGCCTAATCTTCTGAAACTGGAAATGTGCTGCTGCTATTCATTTGTTGATACTCTGTAATTTTCACATTAGAACAAAGGAATGCAATTCTGGAGCTAAAAAAAAGGAAACAATCTAGGCATTTCTACTGTCTTCACCACACCAGTTAGAATAACACAGATAATGTTCCTAAGGCTGTGGTTAAAAGGTAATAGAGGACACCTGGGTTGGAATTTTGCTTAATTTAGTGTGGGTTTCTTCATTACATGTTTTTAGTATGAATTTGTTTAGGAAATCTGTGTGATTGGGATTTTTTTTTACAAAGAGCCTCAATGGTTTTCTTTACTCTTATTCATTACCCCTTTTCTCATTGCTTTGGAAGCACTTCAGTGAAGATGCTGTTGGATAACTAAAAGAGGGTGAAGTTTTTAATGGCTCCATGAACGTTTCAGAAAGAGAGCACATTAAAATATCAAGATTTTTAAAATTACTAAATTGATTTCACAACACTATCACCATATCAGATTTTCTGGGTTCCAATATTCATTTGAATGAAACTTGAAAAAATAATTAATTTATTTCAATATCCTGCTAAGTCAGCTACAAAACATGTAACATGATGATGTCTAGTAGAAGAAGATGGATGTTTCTTTCCATATCATTTATTTATATTTGCTCATGAGTGCATCCTTAATGAATGCATCTACCAAGAGCATTCAGAGGGAAGTCAAGGTGAAAGCCAACAGGAAATGAAACCACTCCATCTCTTTCAGTTTAACATCTAGGGAAATAACCACACATGAGCATTTGCTCCTGCAGTATGATGGGCAAGACAAATGGGAGGTATCCCCAGAGGCACCGAGACCAGCTGAGAAGAGCTGATGATCACAAAATGTAAAAGAGAACTTGGTCTAAAAAGCCAAAGTGGTAAGGACAGGTTTTAGACGATGTCAGGCAATCAGTAACAAGAACATTGGGAAAATACAGAAGACACTCCAGACAGAAATGGTTCTCCTCTTGCTGTGCATGCAAGCAGCCACTATGGTGGTTGTACAAGGAGTCTCCACCACAGAATTCCCAAATTGCCAGGCGACTTCCTTCCATCCACCTTTTCCCTTCTCCATATACTTCTTTGCACTCTGCTTTGTCACAATGTTAGTCTCATTTAAGCAACATTATCTCTGCTTCCCCCAGCTTATGACTTTACCTCCATTTATCCACCAGCCCTGGTATCTCTGGTATGACATGGAGCTACTTCTCTGGGCCATGGAACATATTTTTAGTTTGCCTTTCCCATAATACCTGACAAAACAGAGTTCAGCAGATTTGGGTAGATGATATTATTGAAAAGCTTTTGAGTCCTCTGTAAAACATGAATCACAATCAAATTAAATGCAGAGGGATACTGGACAGAGAGCAGATGTTCTGTTTGCATCAAGTGAGGAATCTGTCAGTCTGGAGGGAAAGCAGAAGCTTGCAAACTCCTTAATTTGTTCCTTCCATACATCTTATAAAGTACAAATTTAATTTGGAAATCTTATTTTGAGTACTCCGCAGTTCTTATCTACCAAGCCAAAAATAAAATTAAAAATATAAAAAAAAATTAATTCAAAAATTTTAGCAAGAAGTTGCACTTAATAAATTCATTTTCCCTTCCAATGCAGCTCCTTTATGCCATTCTGTCACCTCAGTATTTTCAAAATCCCCACACTCTTGCTGATGGTTTGAGGCACAGAAATGAGTGTGACTTAAGTGTTTTCACTTCAGCTATTCTTAAATTCTAGCAATCTCTATCAGAGCATCTCCTGGTCTCTTCTTGCTAAAGGTGTTCAGTAAGGAGTGAGAAAAGGAGGGAAATTAATGGGAGGAGCTGTGTCACTACAGGAAGCCACAAAGATGCCTCACTGACTCTGTAGAGTTTTCATTGCAGAAAATGCCAAGAGCTCTTGAACTTGGAAAGTTAAATAAATTCATTTAAGACAGAGTTCATACAGGCCAGTGCCACACTTGCAATGCAGAACATTGTGATACAGCTAGAGCTAACTGACACAACATTCATGTCTGGGCCTAAAACCAGAATGTTTATGGGTCAAATATGATTCAGCTCAAGTCTTATATGCTGGAGCAGTGGCATTGAACAAGAACTGAGGTCAAACACATGCATAACAATCCAACTGCCCATGGATGGTCAGACAAAAGGCTGGCTGTGCCAGAGCATGGCTTAGCAGGGCCAATGGGTGGGATGGAAGGAAAAGACCTTTTCTTCACACAATGGTCAAATTTACATCCATGTAACAGTGACTGGTTTTGGAAAAGTGGTCAAAAAGAACAGGGCCTGTTTATTTGGTTCATAGGCCACAGCATCCTTTTTCTAAGCAAACCATCCTGCTACACTGGTGGAGATTCAGCATTAATCAGTGGTTAATAAAACAAAAAATGATGATCTGACATGGAGGAGAGATTCAGTGTTTCTTACCTGGATTCATGGGATGTAGAGCAAACTTCCCACCAAGGAGGGTGGTTCAGTGGGTCAAAGTTTTTCCTCTTTGGGGAACTCACTTGAGAGCACAGAGCAGAAGCAGGGGCTGCATCCCCTGAGGATGTTCACAGGCATCACAAACTCACCTCGTAGCTCAGCACCACCAACAGTCCCCTCTGACAAGAAAGTGAAATAAAACCAGTAGGAGTGCTGAGTGTTAGGCATGAGCTGCACCAGCACAGCTGTAGAGAGAATTCTGCAGACACCCTCCCTGTGTCATCTCAGGGTCTGGTCACTCCCTTTTCTTTAGGAAGAAAAAAATTCTGATTTCTCACTCATCAGGCTCTTACAGGTTCAGGAAAAGAAGCTTTCAGATTCTGTTGCAAAGGTTTTGAGAAGGATCATCTCAGTATACTTGTGAATGACAGACAACTTTTAATTTGTCAGGTAGGAGACTCTCATGTGGTATTTTATTTGCATATCTCCAACACTTTATTAAAAATAGACCGTGCTCAAGACACAAAGCAAACAGATAAGAAAAACTGTTCTCTAACCTATCATCTTTTATTAAAAAAACACTCCAAAGAAAATAGGAAAATTCCTGTGGCAGAGTGAGCTGCTTGTTTTAATGACTCTGGAAAGATAATGCAGGAGTAATGTGAAAATTCACTTTACTTTGGATTATTTAAGAAATGATAGCTATTCTGTTATGTATTTGCCAAGTCCTCTGGAGCTGGGATTTAGAACTAGCATTGATTTTGCACTAGATAAGACAAAAGGTTTCTGTGATAAGAACACAGAGCAAACACATCAAAGTAAAGAACAGCAGTTAATCTAACTCAGCTTCCTCCCCAGTTCCCCATTTCAGATGCTGATATACCTCTGTAATTACAAGTAACTATAGAACGCAATGGGGAAAAATGCACAATGGAACTGAGCAAGATTTGAAAGGTTCAAAGGGGGATAAGGCTTGTGAATATTATATTCCACACAGCTTTTTTTTTTTTTTGTTTTGGACAAAATATCTTCCTTATACTCTCTCTTCATCTTCTTGGGAATCAATATAGCATCATCTAAATTCATTACAGAAGGTAAACTGCATCCATTTCGGACACCTATCTGCAGGCATTTAATTGTGGAGCACCTGACTCAAAAACTCCCTTTCACTTTGAGTCTCTCTGTTTCAAGGACCAGGACAAAACATGTCTTGATCCAAGCCTTTAAGTAGGATTTGAACTGTTGCACAGGCTTTTTGTACAGAGGTGAATTTGCTCCCTTGCCTGCACCTCGTTCCATGCTGTGACAACCCTGCAGGAGGTGGCAGTGCCTACTCCAGAACAGTTGATTTACCCCCTCTCATTGCTGATTCTCAAAGCAAATCAGGGCCACAAGTGCCTGTGTGTCCCATCCACAGGCAAGGTGAACCAGCCCAGGTCTGGTAAGCCCTGGGGAATTTGCAGACTGACTGGAGTTCTTTCAGATCATTGAGGCAGAAGAGGCAGATAAAGGCAAAGGGAGAGCTGGGATTACAGAGCAAAGCTGCAAGGAGCCAAGGAGAAGATGCCTCCTGGCTGGGACACAGAGTCACCCTCAGCTGGCTCCTTGGTGAGCCTGGTGCACCTGGAAGACACCACAGGAGGAAGGGGATACGGCAGAGAACTATGGGTTAGCAAGAGAGAGGCCAGCCTGCAGTGAAAAGTGAGTGGGAGATGTTTGTGTGACTGCCATGCCCAGCCTGAAGCCTTGGCAGGGGTGATGGTGCTGCCCAGAACAGCATCTGCAGCCAGAGCAGCCCTGCACGACCCAGGAGGTGCAGCAACCCCTCTGGTCACCTGTGCCAGCTCTCAGCTCCCTCCTCCCTCCCAGGGGCAGAAATGGATTGTCCAAGGCCTGGGCATGCAAGGATTACTTTGAATCTCTAGATACTGGAGAATAGAAAGCCAGTGGCCTAAAGTTTGCTTACTGTTCTTCCCTGCTCCGAGGTAGGCACCGCTCTTTGTGTCAGTCTGACAGACAATCCAAAATACATCAGCTGCAGTCCAGGCTGGTCTGATGCTCTGTAAAACAAGTACAGACTGACCTTGGCTTCCAGCTCCTGTGGAGGGAAAGGTGAGGGAGGCAGTGGAAAGTGCAGCTGGCAGAAATACACAGGATCCTGCACGTCCTGCATCCAAAAGGTCCTGGCCACCACCGCTGTTCCTCCACTCAGCCTGTTGCTTGGCCCACATCTGTTTTATTGGATGGAAAGGCATTTTACTGGATGGTTTTATCCTAGCAGGAGGCATCACAGGACTAACAGATACAGATGCAGTAAGAGCAAGGGAATGTGGTGCAGCAGAGAAGGTTTATTAGTGTGGACAGATACAACATGCAGGAAACACAGGAATTCTGAAATAAATGTATACATCAACTACTAAAAATTATAGATGTGCTTTGTTTACTTGCTTCTTGTCACAGAAAATTGTCACAGGGTGTTGCAGAGATTGAAACTCAAAAGGAGACGCCCTGAAAGCCCAGGGGACGTTGCTCACTGATGCTGGTTAAAGCCAACAGAGCAGATGCAACCTCTGGCTCAGGAAGTCCTTAAACTGCTGACTTGCAGAAGCAAGTGAGAGTGTAAAAAGAACAAGCAACATTTGCTTTACACGTCCATGCTCTTTCCCATAAGTATCTACTACTGCTGAGCTTCAACCACGCACAAAGGACACAGAAAATGTAATTTATTGTGTTTTATTGGATCCAATTTTTAGTCAATCTGATAGCAACACAGCAATTTGGTCTAACTTAGTTTCTCCTTTCATTAGAAGAAGAGCAGGTGAACATTTCTATTTATGAAGATTGGACCTTTTCTAAAGCTGAAAAGTTTTTAGCAGTGTTGGTTTCTTCCATGCTGTCTCAGAAAAGACCATTCTTTTTTTTGTGGTTTTGTTCCTATATTTTTCCCCTGTTCCTTTCTGGCACAGAATAAAAGAGAAAAATTTTAATTATAGGGGTTTTTTTCCGCTTTCTTTTTCTTCTGACTTAGTAAAATTTTGAAAAGCTAAACTTCCAAGTTGCTGAAGAGTAAAAATAAAAACCTACTTCCTCCAACTGGAGTAATCCCATATTTTAATATTAATATTTTAATATTAGAGGAGAAAAAGTTAAGGAAAAAAAAAAAATCTGAAAACAGTTTTTCATTCTTAGCCATTGCCAGGCCAAAGACACCACGAGCACTAATTTTGATGGAGCTTCGTCGTTTCCTGAACCAGAATATTCTCCTCTCATCATGTCCATATTCCATGTAAGCACTGTACCAAAGGCAGCCTCAGTCACAGGGATTTCACAAGCAAGATTAGATACAATTAAACACATTTATAAGCAGTAAAATGCGGGGTAAAGACTCAGTAATAGGAATTTCTGCCAGAAATTCCTAATATTCCCTTTTTCTTGCTGGGAAAGGAGTAGTTCACCGTTCACCAGCCAAACCACACCTGCCCAGGGATGTAGCAGTGGCACAGATGACAACTGAGCTGGCACTGAATGTTTTGAGGTCCCAGAACTTTTTGCCTCTCTGGTCAAAGTTACTCCAGAAGACAGGGAAAATGTTCTATCAACCCTCCTGCAAAGCTGAAGAACAGGAAGCGGATTGCATTCATCCTTGTCCCCACAAGAACCATAATGCCAAAATTTGCCTTTTCACAGCATGTGCATTAAAAACTATTTTAACTTATCAACATTGGCCATCTCCCAGCTATTGTAGGAGTCACCTTCTACTTTGTGGTTATACAAGTTCCATCTCCTAATAATTTCCTTTTATGTTTAAATCAAAATAATTTCATTTCTTCCATAAAGAACAAATTATGCCAAATGTCATCCTTTCAAAATGAAACCCTGGCAAACCCTGGCATCCTAAGGAAACCCTGGCATTCATCAGCCACAGAAAACCTGTTTTTAGGACTGGAAGGTTTATAAAAGTAAGGAAAGCTTTTGTCCTAGATAAGTGTACAATTTCTGCTTGTGGGGGTGGATTTCTGTGACGTGTTTAACCAGAGCAGAAGAAAATCTAGTGCCTTGGCAAGGTCTGAATATAATAAATGCTGTTCATCACTTGCAGACTGAGTTAGACAAGTTTAGCAGAGCTGCAAAGCCTCTGGTTTCAGGAGGTTTCTTTCAGGACTAATTTTGCTCCAGTGTAATCCAAATCATGGCTCAGCAGCATTAAAAATTACTGTTCTGGTCAGTTTATTAATGGGGAGAACCACTGGCTTCCAAATAATGCAAGAGAATTGGTTTCTGCTGATTTATAGCCCATTGGAGTACTTTTAATTGGACTTTGCTGTTTTCCTGGACCATGACTAGTCCTTTCTTAACTGTTTGCTTTTTCCTAAGAAGTGGAGCCCTGAGAAAAATTATTTTAATGATAATGTGGGCAGAAAAATGCTCCTTGGCAGATTTCAAATACTGTTAATTATAGCCCCTTCTGGAAATACCTTGACAGATGCTTGGAAAATAGGGCCCATTGATACCTTAAATCTGGAATCTGTGTGATTTTTACCCAGAAATATTACCTTTAGAGGGAAAAGAAAAAAAGAAAACACTGTGAGTTTTTCAGGTAGCTTTCTATTTTTCAATCTGTGGATTAATCCTTTGTGTGTGACTGCTGGAATTGGGTTCATCCGTGTTCCCTGATGAGGTCGTTTTCCCATTTCAGTGTGGACACACACACAGGGGCCTGAAAAACCTCTGCTATCTCCACTCACCACCTAGTTATTCTCTGATTTTCCTGTCAGATCACACTGTGTAGAAAATTCAGGGATACACTCTCCCACATGCAATCCCAACTTCAAGGGACATAAAAAATGATGCAAGTTGGACCCTGCAACACTGAAGCAGATAAGAGGTCTCTGCAAGAGTTATTTAGGAAGAGAGATTAAAAGCCTTTTAAATCATTTATGCCTTCAAAAGGCATAACTTATTTCTATAAATAATTTAACATATATATTCTGTGATTAATTAGAGACAAAAGGCCTAGAAAATTCCCACAGGCAGTGCCCAGGATCCTGACTCTCCCACAGAGACTTCAAGCAAACACATTTATTGACAATGCAAATGCAGATAACGTCAGAAGGCACTACTGGCCCCTGAAAATGCTACTGAAAACTCAGACTGCTCTTTGCCCTCGTGGCTGGGAGAATTTTGCCCACAAACCAAGACATGCTGTACTGGGAAGATGACCTGAGCCTCCAGGCCAAAGGGCTGAGGTTTTTCATCCCCACATGAAGAGATCGGGAGAGAAGCTGGATGAAAGCAGAAGCCAAGGTTTGCTCTCCATGGTGCAAGCGCAAGCCTGGAGCTGCTGAATGGAGCCATAGGATAATCCTACATTTCACATCAGGGCAGTAATTCTGCCTTCTGAGGGGAAAAGAAAAGAAAAAGGGAAAAAAAGAGGAGGATTTGTAAACTAGCAGCTGGTGCTTGAGAGAGGGGACATGATGTTTCTTGTTCACCTTTAAGAGAAGCAGTTGATAAGAGATGCAGGAGAAAGATGTATACGTTATGTTTTGATTAAAAACAAGTGAGATTCTTAAAATACTCTTTTTAAAAATCATCATACACACCACTTGTTTTAGCTCATTGAATGTATTTCCTTCTCATCTTTATCACAATGCAAGAGTAAAACACCTCAGCTTTGAAGTTGGAGTTCAGCTGCTGTGGAAAAAAAAAAGTTGGAGGGTTCAGTGATGAACTTGGCAAAAGTTTGGCCCTTTGTGCCAAAAGACCACAAAGAGAGGAAAGTCTGTCACTAACAATTTGTCAAGAAAAGCTTTCTGCTGGACTAAATCCCACGTGGTGGCTTTGTAAAACCCTGCCTTCACATTGGAACTGCTTCAATGAGCCAGGGCTGATTTAAATGTTGCCTCCGCCTCCCTGCTCCTCCCTGTCTTGTGGAGAAGGGACAGCAGCTGGTGAGATGTCTGTATTTTCTTCAACAAACTGCTGAAATGTTGTTCTTCCCTTCTTCCATCTCCCCAAATCAAACCTGGTCCCTTATCTGGGTTCCATCATCACACCCAGTCACTGCCATTTTCTATTTACTTACTGGAAAACAACCAGGGCTGGGCCTACTCCCTTCCCAAAGAGCACCAGCCAAGGAATGACCCCTTCCATGAATCCTGGATGAAACACTAATCCCACCCTCCTCGTGTCCTCAGCGTTGTCTCATCACCACTTGGGGCTGGCCAAAGTTCCCCCAAATGGTAACTCAAAAGTGCTCGAAATTTCCTTGTGCCAGAGAAGGGTAAAGTTGTGACCATGAGGAAAGCATGTAGGAGGAGAAATCCTGGCATTATGAGAAATTCCTCCTCTAAATTTGTAATTCCTGTTCACTTCATCTTAAAATTCAGCATAGTATATTAGAAAGGCAGATCACAGTATCTTTCTCCTCTTAAGAAAAAAGTCAAAACCAAACCTGGAAATAATCAGAGAACTAACCAATCCATGTCACCGTCTGTCAGCTGTGGCCTTTTTCTAGAAATACTAACAAAAAAGTTATTTTGATGAAAAACTTCTATTCACCTTCAGCTGAAATTGTTTGGTGTCTCTGGCAATGACAACTCTGCTCAGCATCACTGCATCCACTGTTAGTCACCACTCTCCAGGCTTTACTACATCTTCTACTCTATTGGCTCATGGCCATCTCAAATGTTATGTCCTTGAGTAACAATTTCCTGCTTTGCCATGTTTTCCCCTCAAGCACAATAAAGAGTTTCATGGCATTAAGTGTGCAGAGGTTTAGCTGTACAATCCCCATTGACACTGTTTGAGAAGATGCTCACATTATATTCATACATTTTTCTGACATTTATAATTAAAAGTACTGTTCGGAGAGCAAGGGGTGTTTTTATCCAGAATGTTACCCCATATGATAAAGGGAAGCTTCATGTGTGCATAATGTACTTTGTTTCTGATATAAACATTTGGTTTTTTTAAAAAAATTACATTGTCAGACTTCAGTATTATTTCTAAGGAAATTTATTGTCATAAATGAAAAAATGAATTCTAAAATGAGCTCATTCCTAAATTATATGCATATATTTACAAAAAACTCTTTAAAATAATGATCTGGAAGAATTCTGAGATTATACCAAAGATGCCACCCATTGTGCCCTAAGGTTAAAAGCTGTACCTGATAAATGGGACTTGCAGGAATTCAGTCCTTCCAGGCTCCATTCAGGCTTTTAAACAAGCGTAGAAACCTTTTGTGCATCAAGAGTCAAACCTACCACCAGTGTTACTCCTCTGAGATCTCAGTGGAGCCAGTCCTGAAATTTTTAAGTGCCCCCTCTTTTGAAAATCAGAGAAACCAAGGGTCAATAATGAAATTTCTTAAGGACTCCCCGCATCTATTGTGCAGCATCTGCACAGGGAGGAATCTGGGCTCTGATGAGGCTTCGAAATATTGATGAAAATTTCCAGGAATGCCAAGCTAAATTTTGTTGCTAAATACGTGGAGTGCTGGAAATCCATAGGTACCTCCTATTTGACTCCAAGCCTGCAAACACAAACAGCCCTGCTAATCTTTTAAAATAGCTTCATAGAAGAAAACGTGCATTTATTCATTACATATTGTGAAGATTTTTAATTATATCTGTACCTATCAGAATTACAAAGCCCCATTACATGAATATCAAAGAAGAAAAACATCACATTCACCTTCCAAAACTCTGGAAAATAACTCCTGAGGAGGCCTAACTGTGCTGGTTTCACTTACATGAGCAGTCCCACAGCACAGAAACACGAGGTTTAGGAAAAACAGGCATTAGGTGTGACAGCACCTCTGTGACTCTCTATGCACCATGCACCAGTGAAATTAAACAGAACATCATCCCAACCTTTCCTTGCGCTCCTGCTCGGTACCATCCTGCTAAACTGTTTCCTTTAGCACATTAATCAGCTACTTTCCTGGCTTAATGAATGTTAGGTGGAGATGGGCAAACCAATTTCTCTTGACAATAACAGCTACACCCTGCCAGCCGGTCTGTAGAAATACACCATCATTTGCTCAGTTATCCAAAAGATTTTCATTCCACTTCTGGGAAAAAAAAAAACCCAAACTTTTGTCTTCCAACGCTGAGCTTTCAGTTTTGGCAACAGCCAGGCTTGTTTTTCCTGTAGTGCTATTCCTCTGCTCCTAATGGAATATTGATCTTTCTAAGGAAGTGTAAAGCAATCAATACACTACAACGAGGAGAAATAGCTAAGAAAAAACATCTCCTTATTCTCTTCATACATAATTAGAACAAAGAGAAATAGACTGAAACTAACAAACCAGAAATTTTTGTATACTGAAGATTGTTTGTGAGGTCTCCACTCTAAGGCAAAGTTTTGGCACAAGCTCCTGGATGTGGGACTGATTGAATAGGGGCAACAGTTTAATCTATGCTGGGATGTTTCTGGTTTGCATTTATGAGCTTCCTTTGGTTTATTTTGGTAATAAAACTAAAGAATTACATAACGTGCATGCACCAAGAATTCAAAGGTGTCTCTATGTATGTAGAAATAGCCTCCACTAGGTACCAGGTAGAGTTAGGAGGGATGAATTTGGCCACACCAGCTTTTACCTCTGTGTTTAAAGAGGAAAGCCTGAGGAAAACAAAATAAAGAGTGGAAGAGCATGATGGGCAAGAGGCCTCCCTATGTGCAATCCTGCACTACTGCAGATAAGAGAAAGCAAGTTGAAATGTATTCCCCTCCTCTTTCTGTCCATGTTGGCCAGAGCAGCACACAAATTATCTCTTATTCTAAACTGAGGCAGATTTTCTGTTTGACCAGACCACTGCCAAAGTCATTTCTCTGCATTTAAAAATGACCAGGGATGGTTCACTTGGGGTTGGATGCACTTGCTTGGAGCCCTCAGTTCCCTTGGACTTTTAAATTACCAGAAGTTCCACAACCTTTTATGAGTGTTTGCAAATCCAGTGTGAGCACTGAGGTATCTCTCCCCTCTTTGCATTGTTACTGTGCTTAAACTTCATCAGGGTAATGATTCCTGGCCCAAAATGTTGTTCACGTAAGGGAGACACACAAAAAACTCTGTACACTCAATAAATTAGAGAGAGGTGAATTCCCGCGCTGAGTTCAAGTGTTCTCGGTGGCTCTTTTAGAATTCTCCATAAATTAACCTTTCTTGTAAGCAGCCCTTACCTAATGTTTGAGTAATGTCAATTTAGCTGAAGTGGAAGATTTAAACGCCAAGGGAAATATACAGCAAATGAATGGATACAACATGAATCATTAGTCAGGACTATTAGTGTATATTCATAATTCAAATGTTTTTTAAATGTTACCACTAAGTAGACATAAGAAATTATTCAAGCTAACAAAAACAGAAGTGTAATGTTTCTGTGAATTGACCCAAGGAATAAATACGTATTTGCCAAATTTAAAGAAAAAGTCCTTCATAAAAGAGAAAAAGGGAGTATGAAAAGCTCTAAAAAACATTTTTAGCAACACATACAAGTGCTGGAGCAAGTTCTGAATTATCTGCTGGAACACAAAAATTTCTTCTATGCAAAGGATGAGGACTGGCCCTCTTTTTGGAACATTAACAACTAAGAATGAGGTACAGAAAATTCAGATGGAAAACACATTTCCCAATAACTGCACTACAAAACATAATCCTGATATTAACAGGAGACGGGTTTTTCCCCCCTATGTGTGGAAAAGAAACTGGTAATGAGGATCCAAACATTTAAGAAAACGCAGAATAAGAGAAGAAAAAGCTCTTCATTGAGTTCCTATCACACAGTCAAATGCAAGAAGAAATGGAAACCAGCAGCTGAAGAACATCTACCATAAAGGTGCCTGGTTTTCCTTACTCCTTGTTTTGCCTTGCTCTGTTCTGACTACTGCCACAATCTGTGTACATTCATTCCCTCAGAGATCAATGAGCCCAAAGTTTCAGGCTAATTACAGAAGCTGAAAGTGGCCCTTCCTGCACAGAATAATACTTTAAAAAAACCAATCAGCAACTAGACTCTTGTTCCCTCAGCTCTTTCTGCACATTACCCCATTATTCTAACAGATATCCCAGAGCCTGTGTTGTACTAGTAAAAGGGATGAGAGATCATTTTGATACAGTCCAGCTGAATTATTTACAACATAAGATAGAGGAAAGGGATCGCCTTATCTCCATCTTTCAAAAGATGCTGAGTGTAGAAGTGACTGAAATTAATTTCTGATTTTTTGCTTTCTAATCAGATGCCTGGAAATCATCACAAATCCTTTCAGTCTCTAGGGTATTTTGACATGGCAAATATGATTTTAAAATTTTTGATGAGAAGAGGCAGCAATAGCTGTTTCAAATTGCCTTTTCATTCTTGTATATAGCTATGAATGGGGAATAAGCTGCAGGAACCTCAAAAATACAAAAGAGAAAAAATTCCACTGGGCATTTGCCTTGGGATTCTATCTTGCTATCAGTTTATGTATGCTGAATTGATATCACAGGTTCTCACAGAAATTAGAGCCATTTGATAAAGAGGCAAAGAAAACTATTCAAGAACGGTGAATAAATGGAAGGTGAAAAGCGAGAAGAATGAGTATTTCTCACTAATGGAAATGCTGGCAAGAAGTGGAAATAGCATACAGAGCCCCCATCCAGAAGAGACACATGGTTAATTTTAATTTTAACCTCATTTAGAGCATGTGATTCACTGCCCCATTTAGTTCAAAATTAAAATTAAGCATGAGCTTAAGTGCTTTGCTGGACTGAGGCCACATACAAGAGCACATTGGTCATGAATCCGTATGCCATAGGTTGATCTGGAATTGAAAAGTCAAAGCTTTAAAATAAAACCTGAAATGCTTTACTTTGTTTATTTTTAGTGCAGGAATGCACTGGTAGCATGGAAATCTACAGCAGCTACAAAGTTCTTTTGAGAAATTAATGCAAAACAAACAGAAATCCCTAAAAACTTGGCAGGAGAAATTAATCTAGAAAATCCCCAGAACTCAGAGAAAGAAAAGCAGCTTTAAAAGATTGACTGCACTGTGCTGTGTGTCTGTGTGCAGTGGCCACCAGCCCTGTGCAGGTTTCCCCATCCTACAGTACACATTTCACAGCCCATGCTGCAGTCGGGTACAGCTGAGGAAAATCTGCTGTGAACATCCCAGTGCAGCAACTGTGGCGCAGTCACTGCCTGATTTACCTGCTGGTTATCCCTTAGCCAGAGCCTGAGGAGAGATAGAATCCCTGGGCATGCTCAGGGAAATGTCATTTCTAATGTCACCCCTTCAGCACCACAGCCAAAATGCCTTTCATTGCCCAATAAATTCCCCGGGTGAATGCAGAGAAGAAAGGAGCCACAATTCTGTCTTTTCCTTACTCTAAGTGATTTGTTACCTGTAAGTGCAGAACAGAGAAGGCACAGCAGGAATTAAGTGAAGGAAACATGTTCACCACTGCCCTGGACCCTCAGAAACACTATTTTGTTGCACTCTTTTTTTATATTTGTGCAAGCAGCTCTTATGGTTCAGAGCAGATTTTTTACCACAATAAGGGGAAAAGAGGCAAGACATACCTACTCAAAAAATAAGCAGGAATCTCATGCAAATGCCCTTGCCTGACCTACAGCTTCAGTTTCTCTTGTTAAGGTGTCCTGTTTGAAATGTTCCTTAGGCCAGAAGCAGTGGTGCATCTCTGCCTGGTGTCCAGGGTCCCCATCTGGCAGGAGTGCTTATTTAAAACCCGAGTGGAAGACCTCTGTGGGAGCCAAGGTCTGCACAGGCCAGGTTAGAGCTGCCAGCTGGAGGCTGCTTTGTGAAGGTTTGCTTTCACTCTCTATTAACAGTTCTGGAAGCTTTGGACAAATTTAATTTTCATAGATTGAAAACTTACTTCCAACCCCTTTTTTTTCTTTTTCAGGACATACTCTATCTTCATGAAAAGTTCTCATAAAATTTTTGTCAGTCCCAAGATTAGACATTTCAGCTTGAGAGAAAAATAAGACTTGCTTATTTCAGAGGACATCAGCATTTCAGATAAAAGACGTCACTCAAGAATTCCACCATTCTGGAAAGAACTTCCTGGCTAAAGCCTCTTCCTCCTTGGAATTTTTGCAAGATATTTTCCGATTAACAAATGTCCCCTACACAGCACTGCTTCTCTCTCACTGCCTCTTTCTACACAACCATGTTTCTGTTCACCTCCTTCTACTCTCTTTCTACCCGTGCTCTGGTTTCCTGTCCTCCACTCTCCTCCCATCTGCCCCATTTCATGGAAGCACTTCAATGTCTGCACAAGCAGCGGCCCATTAAAGCATGTGCCACAACCAGGAGCGTGGAGTGCTCAGCTGAGGGGCAGGACAGAGCCCAACCCCCATAAATGTCTCTTTGTATTCATTTCTTAGTCCCCAGGGCCATCATAAGGTTCCAAATGGGTTTTGGAAACACATGCTGAGATCCCAAAGAAACTGTAGAGACTGTTCTTCAACATCCAGGCATTACTCTAAGGATTTAATGAACTGAAAACCTGCACTACTAATGAGAGTTACTGCATTCAATTCCACTTGCACCAAATTTGATTAGTTTCTGAGAAAATTGTGTGAGAAACTAAACTTTTAAATTATTAACCATGTGGTTTACTCTTTCCACTATGTTAAGTATGAAAATTGAGTCTTGTATGGTCCAGGCATTATTTTAAATGTACAATGGAACAACATATTCCTGTACAAATTATGAAAGAAAAGCCATGAGGGACTTGTCTTTTGGCAGTCTCATCCCTTTCTAAAATTGTGTTTTCTGCTTAGGAGACTGCCTGGATCTGCTCACCAGAGGAGATAAATCTCCACAGCCTGCAGAAGTTAATGCCACACTCTTGGTTTAGACTCACCTGAGAATTTGGCTTTCAGCATCTACTGTGCCCACAATTAGATCATAGAACCAGGGACTCACACAATGGTTTTGCTTAGAAAGGACCTTAAAGCCCATCCAGTTCCACCCCCTGCCATGGGCAGGGAGACCTTCCACTGTCCCAGGGTGCTCCAAACCCTGTCCAGCCTGGCCTTGGACACTGCCAGCGATGGGGCAGCCACAGCTGCTCTGGGTAGATTGTGCCAGAATCTCACCACCCTCTCATTAAAAGAATTTTTTCTTAATATCTAATCTAAACATCCTCTCTTTCAGTTGGAAAAATACATAGATTTACTTCCCGTATCTTGGAAAATAATGTGATTGAGTAGTTTCACAAAGGTTTGACAAGGTGGGGACTGAGAAAGGAAATGCTGAACTTGGCATAAAAGATCATCAACATCACACCCTTTTAACCTATAATTTCCCTTAAATAGGACTGACCTCCCAATTCTGTATAGTATTATCTGACTCAAACACATAAATGCTTGTTTTGTAATCTTCAAACATGAATAAATATTCAACATACACTCAGAAAAAATAATTATATAGCTAATGTAAGTCCCATTTATGGTTAGGCCAGTGGCGTAGAAGCAGCAGAGAGAAGCAAATGACATGCAAAATAATGCTGTGGGCAAACTTGAACAAATGAAAAGGGATAAAGAAAGACGTAATTATCTAAATGGAACATAACAGCCATTAGTCAAACATTCACAGCTTGATCTAAGCCCCACTGAAGTTAACAGACAGGTCCCCCTTGACTTCAGCGAGTTTTGAATTAAGATTTTAAACATTATGGAGACGAATATTTGATGAATTTATGTGGATTTACTTTTTTTTTTAGCATTTCACCCTCAAACTCTGCAATAGAAAGGCCATGAAGTAGCAGCTCCTCTTCATTAAGCAGACAATAAAGTAGTTGGCTTCAGAAAGACAACTGATATCAGCATCTATTTCAGACATGGCTGGCTGTACATGAGCACCATCACAGTGGCATTGGGTTCCAAGTCCTTGGAAAATTGTCATGGGAACCAAAGTTTCACATAAAACCCGAAGCGTGGTAATTTAAATGAGAGTTGAGAAGCTTTTCTAGACACACACCAGAAGGGTGTACTTTCAAGTTGGGAATGTAGAGAAACGGGCTGAGTTGCTGAAATTACAATTCCTTTCATGTTGGGATGGGTAAATAAAAGTTCATAATTGTTGACTCTCCTTTGGATGAAATGGGTGACCTCCAATGGTTCTGCCCAGTCTGTAGATCAAACGTGGCAGAGCACAGCTCCAGGTGTGTCTGCAAGGCTGCGTGCACTTGCTAAGCCTTGAGAAGAAACAGAATATTCAGAGCAGGCCCCTGGAGACTGAATCACCTGGAGCATTCACCAGGTACTCCCAGACTCAGAGCCAGATGGCTGCACTGCATTTTACAGTGAAAACCCGTATGTTTTATTTTAGCAACGTTTATAGCAGGGACAATTGATCTATAGGGAAAAAAAAACAAAACCACTTTAAAAGAGTTCTAATTACATGCAGCCCTGTCATGTTGCTAAATGAGGCCCACTGCTGTTTTATGAATAATTTGCAGAATTCATTGTCAGTAAATTATATTAGGAATTGGGAATGGGCTCTGAACTGCAATGCAGCAGGTTTTTCCCTCCCTCCTGCCTTCCTGTAATACATTCAGAATATTTGCTATAACTACAGAACATAATTGCAATTATACCCAAAGACAAGGAACTATAGCATACAAACAACAGTGTTTCGTTTCCCACCAGATTGTGATTTATACTTAAACAATAAAAGTAGCTGAGTAACTAAGAATGGAGACTCTCTACAATCAGGGAACCAAACAAAATGGTTTACCTACAGAAGGTGGTAAATGGGAATGACAAAGTTTCTTTTAAACACTTTTAGGTTGACGTCAGGAAGCCCCCAAGTGTTTCTTTTTCTCTTGAATCCAGTATCATAGCATCTGTAGCATATCCTGGGAGACAAGTCACCCCAAATCCAACAAAACCACAGAAGAGAATTTCTGTAATGTACATAGAAGGAGGGAAACCCAAGAACAGAAGGTAAGAGCAATAAACAGAGTTTATTGGGTCATGGCCCCAAGGCTGCCAGAGCTCCCAGAGTGTCTGAACAACGCTGTCAGGCACAGAGAGGGATTGTTGGGGTGTCCTGTACAGGGCCAGGAATTGGACTTGATGATCCTGATGAATCCCTTCCAACTCAGCATATTCTATGAATTTTTTTATGGAAAGAAAAAGTCCTCAGATACTGAGTTCACTGAAGTCCTGCCCTGCTGCATAAATCAGATGACATGCACAGAATTTCTCTAGAGCCATTTCTGCAGAAGCCATTCTAAGCTTCCAGAGACTACAACAGGGTAAGTTCAAAGGTTGGATGAAATAGTCACCAAAACTGAAGAAAGCTCTTGCATTTATAGAAGAGTTAGGGAACACCTGGAATCTGGTCACAGCAATTACCTATTCTTGGCTGCTGCTAACCTTGCAGTTCCTGGGACACTTGGAAAAAGAGAGGCTTTTCAACAGGCAAGTTCTGGACAATATCAACAATTCTAACACAGCTCGAGCCAAGCTCCCTGCTCTGCCCATAACACTTAGTTCAGCAAGCACCTCTGGGCAGGTCACTTCGTCCACAAAATGAGCGACTGTGCCTGCAGGTTGTGCACTTGTGTTGTACAAGTTATGTTTGTCATTGAGGAATGAAGGAGGACCATGAGGTGACAGCAGGCAACCTGACAGCTGCTCTTCACTTGTGCAAACATCTCTGCAGCACCCCAGGAACAGGGTGCAGTCCTTGTGTCAGCCAGTTCTCCCTTTCAGACACAGATCAAAGAAACATTGCACCCCATGCTTTACTTTCCCTCTCTCTCTCTCTTTTTTTTT
>VZTJ01006424.1:3138506-3271977 GCA_013397795.1 Orthonyx spaldingii | reverse complement strand
TTTTTTTTTTTTTAAGGGATAAGAAGCACATTTCTACTTACTTACATCTGCTTGACTTCAGAACCAGTTTTGAATTTTTAGTGGTGTGCCCATTTAGCAGCTCATCCCATTTCTGCTGAAGAACTCATTACTATGCCAGCTCTGAGGTAAATTACCTGGGTATACTCTGATCACCTGTTGCTGCTTTCCTTGATTGTCAGCAGCCTGCTGCTCTAGTCCATCAGCACAGCTCCACTGCACTCTCAAGGCTGTTATTCTCAGAGAGCTGTTTTTCTTCTCTGCAGACTATTCAGATTAAAACAGGCAATTCTTTATGCATAAAATTCTCTGTGAGGATGCATAACAAAAATCATGACTTTTATATGATTAATAGAGCTGTCAGGACCTGTTTGAGATTTAACTTCCTTATTGTGAAAGTTTAACTTACTAGTTTCAGAATAAAAACCTACATAAATCACAATGTTATGGCAGTTGAAAGCAGGGTTGAAGTCATGTGGATTTATAGGAACTGAGGCAAAGTATAGCCACAAAGAGACTTTATTATACTGAAGCACCATGAAAATCACAGTATTTGATATAATATATATAACCAGTGTTTGATTTTTTTTTAATGCCAGCTAAGCAATTTGAATCATTAATCCAGTTTAAAAAAAAGTGGAACCAATGTGCCTAAATTCTCTGAGCACCACTGAAGTCTCTGCCTTCATGTATATTGATCTGCTTGTAAACTAAGCAAATAATCTGAAATTTTATCAGAGTTCACAATAACCATTTAATATTTAATATTTAAGCTACAAAAAGCAGTACAAATTGATATGATACTTACAAACTATTCTAAACATCTGAAGAGGTTCAACTTCCTGGTACCAAGCACAATGCCCCACATTATCCAATTAAAAATGACAATGAAACTCAAGGCCATCTCCCAGAAACCTTCACTCAGTGCAGGCAGTTCAAGCAAGACTTACAGACACATCACTGGACAGGAGGCAAAGGCGATGCCTGAGTGAGATTTGGAAAGGAATTCACAGTGTACACAGAAATTGTATCTGAACACTACGCAAGAGACAGGAGAAAGGCCGGATTGGTTATCGACTGACGAAGGGAAGTTCAGACTTAACCTACTTCTTACACTTGCTTTCAGTTATAAGATTAGTCTGAATTTTTCCTGTGAATGCTCTTCCAGGTGTTGGAAACACCAGTGGTGTTAGCAGGACAGGAATAAAGCCCCGCTCTGACTTGCCGTAGCTCTCAGACTGTTTCTCCCTCCTCCTCAGGACCCTGTTCTTTGGTTTTATCTTGAGATAAGTCAGACAAAGCTCCCCACCTGGATGGCACCAATTCTGCCATGAAAGGCAGGCTGAGCTGAGCTAATGAGCTCAGCACACACAGACCCAGGTCCCCAGCAGCCTCTCCACCCAGGAGAACTGCGTGGAAGTGCTCCCAAAGGGCTTCCCAAGCCCCCTTCCTGCAGGAAGTGCCACCACCAGCCTTACCTGCTCTCTCCACTTGTGCACCCCTGCTTTCCCACTAGCAGAGGGTGATAAGTTATCTAACAAATCCACATGTTCCTCCCTTGATCCCTGTCCTGATCCAGCATTTATGTACACTAGACCTTAAACACAGGCACTGGCTCAGGAAAAAAGACCGATTTGTGTATGCAAAGAACTACCTGCAAGTGGATTGCCCGTGCTGCCTGCTTCCTCTTCCTAATTGCTGCACTGTCTGACTGTGCTAGTTGTGCCGAATACCAATAAGAATTCACCTGATTTAAACCTCAGCCAGTAATTTTCAGATCATTAAAAAACCTGTTCAATCTTTTGTCTATGTCTTAAGCAGGTTGTTTTGCCCAGAGGTATTCTGTGAGTCACCAGGCTATACAACTCTACCTACATTTCCAAACACATTCAAAAATACAAAGGCATGGTAAATCAGCAGTTCTGTCAAGAGCAATTTTTAAAAAAAATTCTAATAAGTTTTTCTGGTTTCCCTAATTTTTTCTATTTATTTTTCTATGCAACATTTAGGGTAACCTTCCTGAAATACTTTGGGGGCAGGTCTCCACTACTGGGCTAGAACTAGAAGCTTTCCTCTCTTTCACATAAAGCAGATAAATATATAAATTAAACATTTAGCTTTAACATTCAGTCATTAGAAATATCTGCATAAGCAAGATTCAGATAATTGAAACTGCATAATAACATTCAGCTTAATGAAATGTTGATGTTATAACTATAGAAGAACACTGCAGAGTACCCATATGACAACACTGAATAATCTCATATTACAGCATTAAAAAACATCCATTTGATTAGAGGCCAGGTTTCCAATTTCCTTGGAAACAAATTCGGTGCTCAAGAGGCTGCTTCTGCTGCTGGTTAATGAAACTGCTGCATGAACAACTGCCCACAGAACAACAACACGGCACTAAGATTTATATGTTTTTGCCAGGTACATAAAAAGTCAGTGGTACCCAGCACAGCCCACATGCTGTTCATACACACTCCCCTGTCCTCCTGGGAGGTGGCAGCCCTCAAACTGAACTGTGCCAGCACACTCATCCCAGCAGGGTTTGTACCAGGACTCTATTTTGTACTGCAGCACAACCACAGGCTCAGACTTAGTCAAGGCTCCCGCTAAGCCACACACTTTGTCTTTGCAGAGCAAGAGGCAATTCTGTCTTGAAGTTCATCCCCTGAACTGAGGATGAGAGGAGAAACAGAGGCAGAGAGATGAAGTAAGTTGCTCTCAGGAGCAGCACTCTGAGTTCAGGCCACCTGTGCCTTGTCCCCTGTCCCTTCTGCAGCTCCTGCTGCTCCCTGCCATCAACACCCGGGCAGGCGGGGCAGGCACGGTGCCTGCTCTGTGTCTGCAGGAGTCACACCGGAATGGAAATGCCATGTTTCTCCAGCTCGTTTAAATAACAAAGGATTTATAAATGTCTTCTTTCTTATTTTCTTTCCTCTCTAAATCAAGAAGTTCTCTAAGTTCAGAGTTGTCACTGTTGCAAAGCTAATCTCAAAGAACTGTGAAACCACACAGCTACAACCGAAGCAGAAATGATATGCAACCTTTGTGTAATCATTAATTTACTCCAGCCTTCTGGTCAAACCTCCTGCTAGGATAACAACAGACAATTTGGAGGAAGAATTGACTCCCACACAGCCAAGGATGTCGGTGAGATCTCATCAGAGCATTCACAGAACCCAAAAAAAAGCATAGAAAAAACTGAAACAAGGTACTCAAGATGGCTTGTTCCTGCATATTGGCCTTATTAACATGTAGGCACATATTCTCTCAGGCAGGTACTTTATACAAAGGTTCATTATCTTACACGGTGCTCATAACTCCTTCCACTTTAATCTTGGTCTCCAAAAGCAGCTCCTCAGTGTTGATTCTAAAGCAGTCATAAAAGTGTGTAGTGGGTATTTTTAAAATGTTTTTAAAACAGCCACCAGCTTGGCTTTCAAAGGCCTGTGTTATCTCCAGAATAAATTCAAGTGTTTTTTGCATGAAAACAACTCTGTGGAAATCAGTGGAATTGCATCCACTTGAGGCATGGGTGGTGATGTTGTCCTCAAACCTCAGCTTTGAAGTGCAATTGCATCAGGAAAAGAGGACAGCAAGAAATATGGTAAGAGTCCAATACCATTTCAGGAAACCTGGGGTAACCCAGGGTTTGCTTTCTAACAAGTCCTACGTTGTACTAGCCAGTCTCATTGGGCAGCTTCCTGTAGGCAGCTGAAGCCCACGTTTCTTGACCAGTTGTGGCAATCTTTCCCATCCAAGCAGTTGGCCATCTGCTGTACAGCATTTGGGCAGATCTATTGCTACAGCATACACATCTTAGAACTCAGGGAAATAAATCCTGACACCAGAACGGATCAGCGTTCTGATGTTATTTGAAACAGCGAAAGGAGGAAAATGATGGAAGAAAGATCAGTTTGGCTGAGTTGGTTTTTCTCTTTTGAAAAGGTACTGGAGTCTATACATGAGGTAGGTCTTTTTCAGAAAGGACTTTCAAAAGCAAGGCAGACTAGCTTATGGGGGAAATGTGGTTCTGAGCAAAACAAAATACATAAATAGATTGGCTAGATTTGAGAGAGGAAGGCAATAAATCAAACCCCCATAAATAGCACTCAGAGTCACGTACCATGCAAAGTCACCTAACGCAGTGCAGAAAGAAAAAACCTTTGGAAAGCATAAAACTCAGAAACCAGACAATTTCAAGAGGGCAAACAGTGCATAATTTATAAGACAGGTGAAACTGCAGTGGTAGCAACAAAGAAGTGAAAAATAGAAAACTAAAGTTTTTCACTTCAAAGTTTTCCCGTAAAGTACAGCAACTCTGCTGTCATCAGAGGGCTGGAGGACACAAGCAGGGCAAGTGCACAGCCCTCTGTTCTCCTGACAGCAGCTTCTGGGGGAGCTCTCTGATGTAAGCACAACAGTGATGTCCAGTCTAGAAAATGACTCTCCACCAAAGGCACTTCAGTCACCATTAATCTCAACATTAGCAAAGTCACATTGCTCTAATCTTATCTATCTCAAGACGTTGTACACAATCTTGCAAAAACATGGGCAAAGAGTGTTGCTGGTTTTCAAAACAGCTGAATTCATCTCACATTTTAGCTTCAGCTTGTTCCCATTTCTTCACAGCAATACACGTGGCAAGGAGAAGGCACAACAAAACCCAGCCATTTCCTCTTGCTTTCATTCTTTTCCCTGCACACTCATTCCCCTCTCCACACAGCCCACACAGATATTGCCTTCCAATCTAGGGTGCAATTATTTGAAACTTCTTGCTCTGGTTGATCTGTAGCTCTTGGCATTTTCAGGCTCCTTTGAATGTTTGCATGGCTTTGAAACAGCAGTGAGACAGGGATCAGCTCAGCCTGACTCCCACAGTCCGGGGGGCAATGGGAAGAAATGGAATCAGGGAATTTATGGTTGGAGATAAAGACAGGCAGATCACTTGCCAACTACTGTCATGGGTGAAACAAACTCCACTTGGGAAAAATTATTATTCATTCCCAGCACAAAGGCAGAGGTCCAGCCCTGTTGGGGAAGATGAAATAGGAAAGCCTTATGCATATGATTACCTGGCAAAAGATGCTGAGAAGATGGAAACTATAGGCGAGATTGAAATGAGAACAAGCTTTGAGTTATCAAACCCCAGTTACTGAACTACTGGAAAACAATGGCATGGCCGACTGAAGGTAATCCCCCCTTTGATTAAACAATGCCCTCTGCTTGCAGACAGGTCCAAGGGTCAGAGCAGACCCTCCCAACTTATCAGAGGGTCCAGAAAGCAGATTTTAGAGTTTAAAATATAGCATCGTATAGTAATGCAATGATTCTTATAGGCTGTATGTAAATGTTATAAGATTTGTAGCTTATACCAGATTGGTTAATGAAAATTAGAATATTCAGCACAGCAGATGATTTATTGGATTGTAAACGGGAACCGAGGCACTCTTTTCCAGCTTTCTACACCTTTTCTTTACTCTCTCTCTGTTGCTTGCTCTCTTACTTCTCTGACCTGCTTCAAGCTGCATCTGGCAGCTCCTAGTAGGTCCCCTACACCCACGCCCTTCCACAATAAACTTCGTGCTCTAAGACCTGACTTCAGAGATCTCTCGTCTCCGTCTGTCCTGACTGTCTGAAACCGAACAACAGATCCTCACACAGCCCCCAGCCCACCACTGCCCCACAGCTCTGCCACGACCTATTTCCAGGACTGGGACACAAAAAGCAAAATCATTTTTCTAGGCAAATAAGCCATGGCACAAATCTGTAAAAATCGTGGTCTATACATTTACTGGATTTCATGGTTTTTATTGTAGGCGCAGAACAAGAGAGGCAGAGGAGAAGTTCTTGCCCTCTCCACCTCCATTTAATAACATTCAGCGTTAACTTGACACTGAAAATGCCGACTGAGGTGTGCACAGCAATTGCACAGTTAACTAAGTGTTAGTTTTCTTTAAAGGACACCTCTTGGGCTTATCATCTCAGGGGAGAAAAGGGCTTTTATACTCACGGGGAAAACAGTGCTGGCTGGCTACGTAGCAATCACTGCCAGTGTGAAAAATAGTAGGAAGCCCAAGGCTATATTATCAACAGTGCATAGAGGGGAGAAAAGCACAGCCATGGCCGTGCTTGAACTGCTCTTAGTGTCTGTTTCTGGGAGAAGAGGGAGCCTGAGATTTAGCCATGACTTTGGAAGTTTACCTCAACTTTTATTTGCTTCTATGACACAATGCAATTCAGACAGGTTATCATGAGAATCCTCAAGTTAAGCTTTGCTGTATTTGCAAAAAAGAAAATGTAGTATGCACTGGCAATGCTGGCTTTGGTGCTCCAGGTTTCCTTCTCAGAGTAAGGATTTCCTCCTTGCTCTTCTCCCATGTGTGCCTCGGCTTCTTGCAGCATTTTAAGCAGAGAGCAAGATTGCAGCCTACAAGACTGCAGGAAGAGAGGTTTAGCTCCATGTCACTGATAATTCCCATCACAATTACTGCCAGCATGAGAGGGAATAACAAACACCACTCAGCTTTTATGCCCTGTCTCCAGCGACTGTGAGCTTTAGGGGTCTGAGTGTGTCGTGTACCCTCCTTGTGAACACAATCTGACCTCTCAGCGTTTTCTTTCTTTCCCCCTCCCATTGCAGACTGTGATGGCTGTGTTTTAGGAGACACCATGAAAAGGCCAGCTAGTTTTAGTAGCTTTGATTATAAGCAGAGTAATTTCCTCTCCTGGGCAGTGTGGTTCCTTCTGTGAACCTGGCTGAGTCACAGTGTTTCCAGCAGTGATGTATTTGTTCATTTTCCTCCAGAAGAGGGGACACTGAGGAACTAAAAGAAGCAGAAGTAATATCTACAGCTAGTGCCACTCCCTGGATTTTCACCCACTCTGCCCTGCCTGCTGAGCCAGCCTCTGCAACAGGAGCCACTGCTGCCAGCCCAGACGGGAGCCAGGGCCCGAGAGGATGTCATTGCACAGGGACAGGCCGTGAGCTGAATGTGCAAACAGCCTGCCAGGCTGGCCCTGCTGCCATCAACCTCCATCTGAGGACAAGTGGCAGCAGTCTATATAACAGTCAAGGAAAATTAAGAGGCAAACAACTGCCTGAGAGCCTCGTTCCCTGATGTGCCACCGTCAGGCAGCTTGCATTTCTGGGAAGGGATGTTTGAAACCCAACCAAGAAGAAAGCTGTTGTCACTGGCTTTGATGTTTTGGCTTAGCTTTGAACTAGAAGTCAAGGAAGTAGGAGCAGAATATTCAAGAAAAGAGCTACTAAATGAGACACTTGTCAAGCTAAGTTAATTTCTAACTTACCCACTTTGACAGTATCTCCTTAATCACAAACAAAACGAGGAGATGATCAGTGCCACTGAATTAACTTCTAATTTCTTCTGAAATATTTAACATAGCACTGTATAATTCTGGCTGATAAAGTCTGACTATGACCAAGCCTTTTGGAACACTGTGTTTCTGTGCTGAGAAGGCCTAGACAAAGTATTTTGCCATGAAATATTTGTGGTGTACCGCAGGGCTGTGAGATAGCATTATTGCTGCTCTGAGATAAAAACCACACAGGACAGAAACCAGCACAGCAGCATCTTAAATGCATAAAGCTTAGAAACCCTGAATGATGGCATAAACTTGTCTGTGTAGGAATCACTACATCACAGGGTCTCTCTGCCTGTGGAGGGAGGGCTTGGCCTGCCTGAGCGTGGTCACAGCACAGAGCACAAGGTGTTATTAGGGCTCAATGATCCTCTGGCTAACACACAGCACTTCGTTATCAGGGTCTTGCTGGAAGAGGGAAGAAACAACATTATGTCATGTAGGAGGTGTGTAGAACAGACTTGTGAGGTTTTGTATAATCTCTATGTTGTTTACTTTTGTTTCCAATAACTCAAGATATTATTGAATTGATGAGACCTTAACCTGTTCACCTTTTGTATCTTAATTGCATCCTCACTGAGGAAAAGTGCCAAGAAGCAAGAGAAGAGTATGTGAACTGTTCAGGTTTGACAGAGTTTAAGGATTAGTTTGGGGGTACATGTCAGCCCACATATCTTAATCTGGTTGTCAAGCTCGTGGTGAGAATTTTGATAACTTTTCACAGATTTTACTGCAGATGTGTTACTAACTGTTGAAGTACTGTCTGACAGCGAGATACTTGGGACAGGTACTGTAAAAACAATACATGCAGCACACCCACAGAGGTGCAGCCTCCCACACTCCTTCCAGAATAGCATTTCCTTTTCCCAGATGAGACTCTCCCATCTCTTTTGGTGGAGAGCCTTTGCACAGATAACAGAGGACCAATCACACACCACCATGACTGAGGTACTTTGAGGACTGGACTGATAACCAGGTACAGGGCTGGGATTTAATAAAGGAAGGCTCTGACAGCAAAGAACAACCTGAAGAGACAAGACAAAAGGATAGGAAAAGAGAAATGCATAAAATCTTTAAGAGCAGAGAAAAGAAGACTGCTGTGTAGCCTCAAGGTTTAAACACTGCCTGAGAAATCAGTCTCTTTGCTTCAATCCATTAACAGTGTATTTCAAAGGACTGGAATAGCTTCTGACCATCAAAAGCTTTGCCACCAGCAGTGAAAAGCCCATTCTGCACATTCTTGCACCATGAAAGAAAATGTGGAGGGAAGGAAAAAACCCTGCCAACAGCTGTGTGTTGTCAAATCTGAAATACATTTAGTCTGCGACCATAAATTTCTCCAATACTTACATGACAGAATGCCTGCCCTGATAATTGACCTTAATTCCTTACACAAAGCTTTTGAACCTTCATTATACTTATGCATTCATTTGCACAGCTTGAAGTAACTACACAGGGCATGGGGGAAATGTGCTGCAATGTGAGCAGGGAGAACCTGCTTGGGAACCACTCAGCAGTTCTGAAAGAGGTGCAGAAGATGATCTGATAAAAGGAGGCATTTTAATTCATCCTTTTCTGAAGTATTTTCAATAGAACCGTCTATTAATATAAAGGCCCTAATGTAATCCTACAAACATTGTGTTTTCTCGATGGCTTTAATGTATTGTAAGAAAGCTGATAATGACCCTGTGGGGAAGAACAGCAAAAGAGATGGTGTCTTAGAGAAATACCTGGAGAGCAAGTAATGCCACTTTTACAGAGCAATTTGAGATGTCTGTAGAGAGCAATTTGGTTCTTTCGGTGTTTCAGGCTGCTGTCCCTCAGAATGGCATAACTCTGCATTAGCAGGCTGAGGAAAATCTGTATCCTAGTAGCCAAACCAAGTTCATGGATCAAAGACATCCCAGACTAATTTCTTAGCCATAAAAACAAAAATACAAACCTGCAATTACCCACATCTCCCTGTCACCATGAAAGAGCAAAAATTCCTAAGCAAAGTGTCTGTATTTAGGGGCTGCTGCTGCTGCTCATTTCTGCTGCACAAGGTGAGGAACAGAGCAGGCCTCCCCACCTGCAGGGCATTCCAAAAGCACCAGGAAATGTCTGTGTCGCTACTGAAGCTGCAGTCAGGAGCTGAGTTGAATGAATGGGTCCCTGTGTGCCTTGAGATCCGAAGCAGAGACATTCAGAGCCAGCACAGATCTGCAGCCTGTGCTCCTCTTGAAAGGCAGTGCCAAGAGCCAGTGCCTGGCTGACTCTGGTAGAGAAGGAGGGGACGTTGTCACACGTGGAGGGCAGTGGCAGCTCCACTGCTCGCAGTTCCTGAGTTCTCTCTGGCTGCTTCTGCCCAAAGAAAACTTTGACAGTTTTGCCATGTCTCACATGGGTCCCAAAGCCATGTTTCTTCTGAACACTTCAAATTAAATAGATTGTACTAACATTACCTACATAATTTTATTATTATATAATCTTATTTTCCATGCTCTATGTGTGCCCTTGGCATGCTGTGCAGCTGTCTGCAGGTCCTGAAGGCAGTGCAATCATTTCAGTTTCTGGGTTGTGTGTCTCTTCTTTAGTATTGCCACATTATAGTGGGAAATCCCCTCTCTCAGCATCTCAGCTCCAACTCCTTGGAAAATTTGCATCTGGACTTCAAGGCCCATGTCAGTGAGGATGAAAAGTGCCCATGTAAGCAGCCTAAACTGGTCAGACCACACAGGCTGTCCTCTAGCACTGCCTACACCAACAGAAACAGTTGCAAGAAGGAACCATTGACTTTTCCCAGTTCCATTCCTACACCTATGTCCCATGCTAAAGAACGAGTTTGGATTATGAGTTTGGAGAACTTTCTTACTATTACAAAGAAAAAAAACCAACAAACCAAACTAACAAGACCTCGTGCAACAGGTACAAAGGTGCTAAGTAAGATAAGAATAAAACTGGGATGTACATGAAGGTAAAAAAGGAGAAGGGGACTGGAAGACAGGTACTGGTGTACTCCTCCAACTTTTAGGGAATCCAAGGAGTGATTTTCTCTGTTATTGACCTTTCAGTCACAAGGACTCCAAGTATTCTCAGGAAAGAATCTATTGGTGTGACTCACAGAAGAAGGGAAGGTAAATCAGGAGAGCAAAACCTGGAAACACAGAGCCAAGACAAAGTGTACTTCTGAAGGACAATATCTACTTTCTAATTTTTGCAGCCTGCACCTCTCAGAGGCCTGGCTTGGTTTCCTTTGCTTTCTTTTCTCTTTCCACCACCACTTCCAAAATTGTTTATAAGCTCAGCTCCAGCTCGCTGTGCATAGAAAGTGAATGCAAATCAAAGAACACTTTCTCAGGCTTGTTACTGACAGCTTGTGGGACAGAAATGTCTGAGGCATCCTGGCAGGTTTGTTTGTTTGTTGCAAGTGGGTTTCATTTTCATCAGACTCAATCCCAGCTGTGGATGCCCACACATTTGAAGTGTACAAACACCATCATTCTCTAATCAGGACCATCTATGATAAGCTATAAAAATTTCATCCAGCAATTCTTACATCAAGCCCTAAATCCTATTTAAGCAAAAGTGTATTCTTTACATAAAGGTTGATGCATCAATACTGACACCATGGAACTCTGCCTGAAATGCTTCTGATTCCCCTTATAAGTTCTACATTTCACATCATGGAGGCAACCATGACAACAAACCCACTGAAAAAGGAAACTATTTTCTGTCACTAAAGAGAGCTATCATTACATCTCACTCCAAGATTTGATGTAGGACTAATAGCAAGGCACTGTGGAAAACTCACATCAAAGCTGTCCTTCAAAATTCTCTTTTTCCCTACTCTGAGAAAAATTAAGCTTTAAATTCATAGTAGGTGCTTTTTTGAAAGACATAAAATGCATACACAATTCCAATGATTACTTTGCCTGCTTTCTATTTTTACAGTCCTTATTAGATTTCATCAATTAAAAACTAGCACTATATTTCTTATGGATTCATATAGGGGTTGCAATAAAAAAAAGTTGATAATAGACTTATTTAGTTGTTTTCCATGCTGCAATGTAATTGATGGGATTAGGGCTCTGTCTTTTGAGGGTGTTTCATAACTGTCATTTTAGGCTCTTTCTTTACATCACAAACTGGCTTGTGGTAATGGCACTTTCAAGGTGATACTTCAGGGTTTCCCGATTTCTTAGATCATCTCTCTTCTTCTGCTACAAGCTAATGGTTTATTTCAGGAATGTGACAAGCCAGATAATCACAGATTTAAAAGAGAAGGCAAGAACATTTTTGGAAGAAAAACAGAGCCTTAGGAAATGGAAAAAGATCAGGAGAAAAAACATCAAGTCATTATGGGAAAAAAACCCCAGGGATATGATCACAGCCTTCCAAGACAAGAACAAGGTTGACTGGAAAAGGAATATCACTCTGTGGGGGAAAAAAAACCCTGAACAATTCCCCTTGAAGAAATCTCAAGACCCTACTAATGGATGAACTGGAGGTCTGGAAGAGAATCTAGACCAGTGAAAATTTGGGCTGGACCTTTGGAAGAAAGAACTGGACCTTTGGAAAGAAGAACAGGAATTCCCTGGACAGCAAAATCATTCACAAAAGAACACAGCTGAAGCCAAAGATGAGGCACTCACATGCGTCCAGTGAATTCCACCTTGTTAAGCTTGTAAAGCTTTGACTGTCTTCGAAATCCTCAGTCCTTTTCTGTTAAATCCTCTGTTTCCTCTGATGTGACAGCACCATCTGACAGCCTGGTCCTAACTCACCAACAGGTGGATAATGCTGGTAAATCTTTATCTCCATCAAGAATATGAAACATCGAATTTGTACTTCTCTTAATGAAATGCCATCAAGATGTTGTTAGTGTTAGTAATTCTCTTTCATTGAAAATCAGTGAAAATGGTGAATATACTTAGTCTGTTTTCTTTCACACTGAAAAAGAAAGTTAACTCCAAAAACTTTTGGATTTATGCTTGTTGTTTCACGTGAGATGGTCTCGGGCACTGTCTGTACATGGGACATGTACATGCAGGTACCTTCTTGCTCAAAGAGGGCACAGGGATGTAACCCAACAAACACTGGGAGACTGAAAAGGAAGAGGAAAAGTGCTTAGAAATAACCATGATTTCACTGTTCAGAGTCCCATAATGGTATTCATTCTCTAGAAGTTATCAAAATACTCACTTATACATTCATTCCTTTCCAAGGAAGTTACAGAAATTATGTTTATGAATCCACATGCTCTCTACATTTTTACAGTTCCTAAGTCTGACAAAATATTTTTGAATAAATGAAAAGTAGAGAGAAGAGGAGAGAAAATGCAATGGAAAGATGATGTAAGTCAGTCTGGAGAACACCAAAATGACAGACAGAAACCATTTTTATGGTGTAGCTGAGCTGACTGCAGAGGGTGCTTTGACCTCTGCAGTGTCTGGACACTCACAGATTCATAAAACTGCATTGTACATTCCCCTGCAATCAAACCTATTCTTTCAAGAAAGGAATGCAGCTGATTTTCCCTTCCTCATACTCCACATGAGCTCTGATAATGGAGCATTAATTCTGAACTTTGCAGAGCAATCATCCCAGATGCACAACAGACCATTTTCTATCTTGTATTCACTGTGGCTCTCTTTGAGATAATTCCACAAACTGTTGCTCTCAGTGAGGAAGCAAACCCCTGCTTTTGTAGAGTTTCTTCACTCCTATTGGCCTGAGGTGATGCAGATGTCAAGCCTAATGACATAACCCAAAACATGCTCTCAAACCTCTGTGCTGAGCAGCTGCCAAAGCACCAACATTGGGATCAGCAAGTCTGTGATGGGCACAAAAATATTTTGCATTAATATGCTGCAGAATATTTTAAAACCAACATAAGAATCATTAAATACTTTAAGCTGAGACCTTTGGAGGACATCTGGCCCACTCCCTTAAATGCTTAAAGCAGGGTCGACTTCAAAATTAGGTTTACACTGGAATTAGAGATATGACACCACACGAAGGATTCCAAAATACTTAAAAGAAGATTCTCCAGATTATCACACACAGCTCATGAGTTCTTGGTTATGCTGAAACTCATGCCATGTACGTGCACTGCAAAACAATATGAGCACACTGGTTTATTTCCTTCACAGTCTTTCTCTCTTTCCTTCAGGAAAACAAAAGTGACTTACATTGACTTCAAGACCTTAATGGATTTCTTCAATCCAATTTCTTCTGGGAGAGAGACAGAGAAATTAATTCCTAAATGTTCACGTAAGAAAAATGATATTTGATCAACTGTTGGTGAGTTGTGAAGGAGAAACAAAATGGAATTCATGAAAGAAAAAGATTGTCCCCAGATAAACATGAAACTGTGGACAATGCTGTGAAGATTTATGTTCTGTGGGAGTGAGATTAAGATATAAAAGATACAAAGAAAAAGATATAAAAATTATATACCCAGAATGGGTCAATAGTGCATAACCATAGAAAATGTTAAGACTTAAGCAGTTTTTAAGACAGTGAGAACATAAAATACAGGGAGTTAATGGATTGCAATGAAAAGAAAGGTCAGTCTGGTTCACTTTGAAGCCAAAAAGAAAAAGCATTTTTAAAAAATCCTCATTTAGCACTGCGGACAATTCAAACATCGAAGGAAAACAGAAAGACAACCACCAAAATAGCTGAGATCAACTAAGATGAGAAATTTTATAATCAGAGGTGACATAATCATATAGTAAGAGCTTTTCCTCCTGCACAACTCAGCTCAAGGAATATCATTTGGAAAACTTCTTCAGCAAATCAGTAACTGGTGTTGAAACAAAGTCTCCCTTTAGAAAAGAATTCAGCCTTGAACTCCTTTCAGTCATGAAGAACCATACGTTTTGGCTAACACTGAACTGGTTTGAGAGTATACCTCTGGTTTTCTGAAGGGGAAACCCTGATAAATAAAGATTAAAGCTCCCAAATTCTGTCTTTGGGTTCGAATACTCCTAATTTGGGGTTCCCTCTCTCTTCCCAAAAGCAGAGCTCACAGATGTCCCTCAGATGGTCACTGTTCATTGGCAAAGGCAGATTTTCCTCACAGCCATCAGGCATTCCTTACACCAAGGAGTTGTTTTCTTTTATATCTTGCAACTAATAGAACATTACTGGATCTGTTAACTCCACCTTCACAACACCACAGTACAAAAATAAGCAGCCAAAGTACAAATTCTGTGGGATTGCACCTCTAGGTTTCTATTGCAGCTCAGTTGGTTGGAACATGGTGCTAATTACACCAAACATGGGTTTGATGCCTGGATGGGCCTTTCATTCAAGGGTTGCACTCAGTGATCCTTGTGTCTCCCTCTCTGGAGACATTCCAAACCCACCTGGATGTTCCTGTGCAACCTGCTCCAGGTGACCCTGCCCTGAGGATTGCTGAAGTTCAGTTTTCAACTGAAGCAAATAGAGATTTGCCAGTTCAGATCAATAAGTTGAAGGCAAACACATTAGCTGGGCTTTTCACTCCATCACTCACTCGAATCAGTTATTCAGAGAGTAAAGCAACAGCCCAACCTTCTGTCTTCCTGAAGCCAAAACAGTGTATCCAAAGGGGCAGGGCCCAGGTACAGCAGGCTCAAAGGCTGCACGAGGTTGGTAGTGCATTAACTGCTTTTAATTGCACCTCTCAATTTTCACTGGCTAAAAAGCAACACCAGCAAGATAGCTCATTCAGGAGCTTCAGGATTAAATCAATAAAGCAATCAGTTCACAAAGCCAAATTAAAAAAAAAATAAACAAATATGAGAGAGGAATTCATTGATTTTGATTCAAGAGTTTTCTGTTAACAGGGAAAAAGAGTTAATTCATATAAAGTATGATCACTCATTATGTCATGTCCCTTCCACATGACAATTCCTCAGCTGTTAACTGTCCATGACACGTACTCAAACAAATGCAAATTCCTGAAGTCATTCTGAAATACAACATCTCATAATCGAAATTTCAGTGGAGGCTGGTCCATATAAGAAATTGCATTGCTGTTCACGCAATGATGTGAATTTTCAAAATGAGTTCAAAAGTGACTTAGAGAGAAATTAATTATTGGAGAATCTGCCTGTTTCACATATTTCTTGACCATGAGGACATCATTAATGTGATTAAAGAAAATCTTTCCCTCCCTCAAATATATTTAGCAGAAAATTTCTCATAGTGGTTCCAACACCCACACAGACTGCACTACTTAGTAAGGACATGGCTCTACCCTCCAGCTTATGACTGCAGCTTCAGCAGGGTATCAACCAAAACCAATGCAAATGATTCTGTTTTCATATTCTAAATTATTTATTACATGGGCAAGAAGAATAAAGTCCAAAAGAATGGAATAGTGGTGGGCGTTTCATTAATGCTGATCAAGAGCAAGGAGAGCAGATGTGATGTCTGATGGAAGGAGAGGGTTTGATGGAGAGAGCTGTGAGCTAGACGAGAACGAGGAGCCAGAAACAAGGCCAGGTGTAAACAAGGCTGCAGGAATTGCCCTATAGAACAATAATATACAAAAAAAAATATGGACATTTAGTAAATTATACACAGGATGCGACTTCTGACTTGACAGACAATCAGGAAACAAAACAATTTCATTTTTCAGACATTGTGAGTCAAGCTGAGGGCTGTGAATTCATCTGTGTAGGAGAGGAAGCTGCGAGAGGAGCTGGGGGACGAGTGGGATCGCTTCTTTGCTTTGGGAACTGCCTTCTGGATATTCCAGGCTGACACATTGTATTTTGACATGTTCTGTCATTTTTTGTCGCTTGTATAATGCTACATTGTCTCCTGGACTGTAATTAAGTTTGACAGAGGAAAACAGACCAGCTGAGACTTCACATGATGTGGCAGTTAATAGATATGCATATTTGTCAATGGTTTTGCTAAATAAACCTCCCTGACAATAGACTCTGGAAAGGACAAAGGAAAAAAAGATAAGAAGTTCTCTCCTGTGCAGAGAAACAGGATAAGTAACTTGTTGGAACTCTCTTGAGTCTCTCATGTTTTCATACACAAAGAGAGGCAGGGGCTGCTGTTTGGATTCAGGGCACGAGCTCTTCCTAACTGTGCTCTATAGACTTAATTTGTTGTTGCCATGGAAGAGAAAAAAGCAAGAAAAGCTGAAGAGTCCCATTGCCTTCACCTCTCAGAAGCCCATGTCCCTGCCCTGCTGCACCAGCGAATCCATCAGCTGTGTGCAAGTACTTCCCAGGAGGGAACTCTCTCCTGGCAGTGACTCACTGTGCCTTAAACACTGCCCAGTCAGCTTCATCTAACTCCCACTAAGAGGATCCCCTGCCTCAGGAAACACTCCAGGAGCAGGCACCAGGATGCAGGGGCAGCTGTTCTGGACGTGCAAGAGCTGTGCTGCTCAGCTCAGCTCACTGCTCCCACCCCAGAGGAGCTGCAGGAGCTCCCAAGGCCCTTCAGGGGCAGTGGGGTCAAGAGCATTGTGCTGACCTGCATCCCACAGGGCTGGAGGCTCAGCGTCAAGGCAGATACAAACAGGTCTCAGAACACAAACCAAGAGATGTGTTGTTGCTTTGGGTAGAACAAGGAGGAATTACGAGCAACATCACTGTATAGCTCAGAAGTTCAGAGAGAATGGTCCACACAAAGCTCAGCTGCAGCAGTTTGGCTCAGCTCCACAGGCTTTGATAGCACATGGCTAATTCACTCAGTCCCAGAGGAAATCTCACTGCACGCCATTCTAGGAAACTGAACCATTTCTCACTAAAGCAGGACACTGATTAAATCCAGCATGCAACCTATTAACTGTAACTGGGAGGGACATTCAAAGTCCCTCTCACAGGAAAGCCATGCTGACCACTGACATGGCCCTGCAGGGATCTGGACATCAGCAAGAGACAGAGATGTTTCCTCAGCTCTTCCTAACTTTTTCTAGGAACTGATCATGTCAATATTATAAAGCAAAGGTATCTTTTCCAGTGAAACTGTTCTACTAGGAAAATAGCTCTTTCCTTATTTTAACAGATTAATTCTCTCAACTCTTGACCTCCATTCAGATTTATCTGTTCTGAAGTGGTACACAGAGCAGCTGGATACAGAAGATAGCAGGGGGTTAACAGGGAATCCTAAAAGGTTATGTCTGGGTCGCAGTGTGCAGATAGTGCACCTGGGGGAGGAAATCACACCAACTTGTTTGCTTGAAACTTATATAAAACTAGACAGATTCAAAAATCATTTTACATCAGGTTTTATCATTACACCACCATCATATTGCTTTCAACAAGCACATCCTATAAGAAGCTGAGGTGCTCCTAGAAGATGCTGAACATTCTCAGCTCTAACGTCACTGGCAGTTCTCTGGAGATGGTGTTTGGTCCTGTACACTGTAAAAGCCAGAATCTCAAGTGACAGTATCATAACTTAATTTCTGCTGTGTAATTAAATTGGTACAGTTTAAGCTGCAAAACAGTTTAAAATGAGCAGCTGTGAATTTTGCTATAAACACTTGTGCTTCAGTACTAATTGCTTCCATTACAAATACTGCACACCGGTTTCTCCTCCGTGTAACTCCAGGGAATATATAGAGTTGCCCTAGGGATAAATTATATTTCACTCCCTTTGCATGGTGAAAGAACTCCCATTTATTACTGTGAGCACTGTAAAAATGGTCTAGTCTGCATCACTGCTGTCTGGCAGCAAAAAGGAACAGAGTGAATGTGGTACGGGTGAGGTGTGGTTACATCAGAACTGCAAAACCCTTGTCCAGGGATCATTCCACCCTGGTAACACAAGGTGTGCACTTCAGAGCACTCATCTCCTCCTGGACCAAATCTGTCCCTGAATGGGAATCTGACACAGAGTAGAGTTTATTTTAAAAGCTGTTTATGTGACATCTAGTAGAGCTGTTTGAAATTTGTTATAGGGATGTAATAAAGAAGCATTGTGCCTTATCCCACGCTGAGCTGTACTTACAGACCATCTCCATGTAATTCACCATAAGGTTAGGCCATAAACTGCTTCCCTTGGTTATTTTCTGTTCTTTCACATTATGCCTCCACTGAGCAGCTCAGCACAGATCTGTGCTGCTCTGTATATTGAGCAAATCTTGAAACCTTCTGACTTCATTATTCTCCTCTCCCTGATCTCTGTTTCTGGCATTTCCATATTACTGGACAAAACGTTCTTGGTTTCTAAACACTTCCTTCTCTCCCCCTTCCCAGATTTTTTGCCTGTGTATTCCTTTACATCTTTTCTTCTTGCACTCCAGCCCCACCTCACCCTGTGCAGGTTCAGGGCTTGCCCTGTCCCTCTGACATCCAGCACCTCCTGGATGGATCTGCCTCTCTGGTGGGAGCAGGGCTTTACTCTTCTCATCTCCCAGGGGCTTTGGCAGGAGGTTTTTCTTGCAGCTACTGCCAAATCTCACAAAGAGGCACCTCCATCCAGCTGTTCTGGGACAAGAACCGCTGAACTTTGCCAAGATGTGTGTTCTGACTTCGCAAATTTGGAATTTTGAAGCACAACACCTCAGTGAAAACAGCTCCTCTTGTGACACAGCTCCGATATTCCCTTATCCATGATATTCTTCCTCTTGTAATTCCTTGACTACATTTCGGTTGTGGCACTATGTGAAAGAAAACTCTTTAATAAAGAGCTAAAACTACAAATAAAAACTGAAGAACTCTTACAGATAAGATTTTGTTCTTTCCATACACGTATTTTAAAGTTGATAGAATTTTATTCTGCTCGATTTCTATGAGATGAACATGATGTCGTTGTCAAAGATAAGGAACTATATTCTGGGAAAAGAGATGCTGGGAGGTCAGAGGAAGAGTTCTTGAGCTTTGACACTTAAAAAAAACCATAAAAAAATAAAAGAGAAGGTGAAGGCAAGTTCAAAGGAATAAACTGGGGGTTTGTAACTGGATGTAAACCAAACCAGCAGTGAGCTTTATTTTGTTTTCATGACTCATTCCCAGTTTGAGATCTGGACAGATGCTTGCTTTCCTGAGGTCTCACCTCATTGCAGACTTTAAAGCAGACAGGAAATGGCGCTTCCTGTTTCCTGGGTTCTGGGGGCTTTCCCCCACTCCCCAGGGGCTTCTTCCAGCACATGGGGAACACAACCCCCATCACCAGAGATAACTGAATAATTCAACAACTTTGTTGATTAGTAGTTATTTTCCTGAACTTTTCACATTGCCAAAGTATCACTTAATGAATTCATAGAGGAGCCAAGGCTTTGGAAGTAATCAGCCTCTTCAAATGAGTTCTCAAAATGAGGTTTCTGTCATTATAGCTGTGGAGAGCAGAAAGTACCAAACTTTGGTTTCACCTTTTCACCTGCATAAAATCTGTTCTACATCTGCTCCAGACAGCCCTTGGACCTTCCCATCCAACTTTGAACCAAACAAAAATCTTTCAGTCAAGATTTTCCCCCCTTAATTTTGATAAAAACTTGAGGGCAGTACATTTTGAAATGCCTTTTTTCCTCCATGTTTTGTTCTCTGAAGAAAAGAAAAAAAACATAGAGGAAGGTACATTTTGAGGATAATAGAATAGCTCAGAAAGAGGACTAAAATAATTTCCTTGCCTGTGGAATTCTATTCTATTAGAAAACTAAAATCCTTAAAATAAATAGAATAAGGCAACCCTTCATACTGCAGCATCCAGCATCTCCAGCCTAAGATCAGACTTACATTTCTCTGTTAACAAATGAGATCCTTACTTCTCTTAAGCCCTAATGAAGCAATGTGGCTCCAGTCCTGGCAGATGCATGGACCCAAGCCTGTGGGCCCACTTAGGAGGAAAGAAGAATGGCTACAACTCCAGCAGGGTGACCTGAAATATCCAACACCAGCCTGAAGGATACACCAAGCCCATGGGAGCCCCACGGGGTCCTGAAGCCCTGGGGAGCACCAGGGGAGTCCATCACCACCTTGGAGGTGGGCACAGACCTCACGAGATGAAACCAGGCTCTGCTGAAACTCCAAGGTCACTGGGCTGGGCTCTACACAGAGCCTCAGCCCTGAGACAGGGCCCAGCCTGAGTGCTCTCCTTAAAACCACTCAGAGAGAGAGACTCACACACAGCAGCAGCAGAACTCCTCAGCCAGGGCCATCCTGGGCGTTTCAGTGGCACATCTTGCTTGGCATCAGCTCAGACTTTGGTTTGTGCAAAGAGGAACAGAACCAGATCTTCAAAGAAACCTCCCTTTACCAAATGTCAGTCTGTATTTATTTAGATGATCAATAAGACCAAGTTGCCAATGATTCCTTCATCACTTGAATTTCCTCCTTGCTTTCTGTGGTCTGAAATTCACAGTTCCCCCTGGCACTGCCCTAGAGAACCACTGTAGAAATTTCAACAAGGAAAATAAGATAACACAAGCAACAGAAGTCACAATCACAGCTTCAGGTACATCACAGACCACAGGTTCTGACATGTTGCACAAGCCAGTTAATCAAATTCAATGCTACTTTTTATTACATACCACATTATCCCTTTGCCATTGACAAAAGACTGTTCACTGAAAGGATGTTGAAAACAATTCCACTTCTAATGTCTGTTGTAACTGTCTTCTACCACAAAATTAGAATTGTCCTTCTTTTATATTGTTCTATCAAAAAGCAAAACTAAAACAGGTTGGGGTTTTTTTCTGGGATTGAATAAATATGTCATGTTACTTCTATTTATTTAATTTGATCAAAATATTTTGAAGTTAAATTTCAGTCAAACTCAGCTTAAACCATGTCATTTTTATATCATAACAAGTTTGAAAGCAATGATGTGCATATAATAAAATTAAATATTTGACAATTTGCCATAAAGAAGAGGTGGCAAGTATGAAGTCAGAGCAGTGTAAAGACAGAAGGAATAGACCTGACCGAACCCCTCAGCGGGGGAGAAATCTGGACTTTTTCTCTCTTGCCCAAGAGTTAAGACAAGTGGAGTGGTATCTTGTTCTCTGCACTCCCAGCAAAGGATGTTTTCACCTCACCTTTCCGTGATCATTGCAACACTGAATGAGCCATGAAAGAAGCTGAGCTCGGCGCTTACACCCAGGCAGATCTCAGCAACAACAGCACGTACTGACCTACCTGGACTGATTAATTTCTCTTTGGATCTTCAGGCTCTCCTTTCTCTGTCTCTTTGGGACAATTCAGAGCTGGCAGAGACTTCCACCAGTGCCTTGCACACTGATGCCTGAAAACAGAAAGCGAGATCTCCAAATGTGCTGGGAATTGGGCAGGAATGAAGAACTTGAGACTAGAGTTTCAAAAGAGGTCACTTTAGAGCAAACCCACTACAGACACTGAATTTATTCACAGTTCTGGTTTAGAGAGGAGCTTATGCAGGTAGTTTGCATATAAAGCAACTGCCATGCGAGCTGTAAGATTTGTCTTTAGGGTTCTATACGGATATATATGGATATATTTTACACCTCGCCAAAATTCTAACTTCTAACTCCTTTATTAATTGTAAGAAATATTAATAAGAAGTGTTAGAGTAGATTGTGAGGCAGTTTGTGGATTTTGGGTGATCCTTCCATCTTCCCCCAAGATTAGAGTTTAGCCAGCTAAATGCAGGGTGCTTATCACTGTTGTCCTTTCAATGCCCATCTTGCAGGTATGCCATTGTTTAATTATGTTTGGCTTTACATCTTCTTTTGGACAACCCAGAGAAATGAATACAGGCAAGTCACTACTTTTACTGAGGTAAAACAAAATTTATGTGACCAAGGAATATTTGGTAGAACCCGAATCTGTTACAAACACAACAGTTTTGTCTCCCGAGAACAATCCTTCCGTAAAGATACAAATAAATATTCTCAATTACTTTTCTGAAATAAGCACATTTTATTTACTGGTGGATGCTTCATCCCTTTGCATCCCTTTCCAGCTGCAAATCTTCTGCAAGACACTGGGACAAGTGTAGCCCTGCCATCCTTCTTTGTGCTTCCAACAAGAGGCTCAATGAGTCCATTATGACCACCACGTGCTTGCCAAACTACTCACACTTGTTTACCAAGGTACACAGTGACTTACTGCATCTCCAGAGAAAATTACCACTCATTACTTCATGCATCAGATTACAGCTAAATTATTGTTCTCATAGAACAAGGCTCATGTTTTATTCAAGTTCTAACCAGTGCATTAACTCTGCCACTCAGCCAAGATTACAGCTAAAAATAGAGAGCACATGTCCTACTTCAGAATATGCTTAACGTTACTACCACCAGCATCTCAGATTTCACATGTGCTCAGCTTCCACGGCTTTGACCTTCAAGAGAATTTGAAGAGTACAAGTCAGTCATCAGTAATTGCCCTGAGAGTAAAAGCAAGCCTGTAGCCCCTGGCCACGTGGAACCAGCTGGCATGGGCAGCTCTCCATGGTACAACCTGCACTCCTGCAGTGCATAGTTACATTTATTGGGGTTGTTTGACTCCTTAGGAATATTGTAGCACATAGGCAGGAATAACCATACTCCACAAGCAGCCAGGAATATACATATTCTAGTCAAAATTAGAATAAGTATATTCAAAACTTTTACAGATTCACAGTAAAAAATTGCACTTCAGCTGCATCCATCCTTCATCCTTGATCTGCCAGAGAAAGTCATACTCCAGGTACTGGGAGTCTATACAGGAAGAACTAAGGGAATATTAACCTTTCTCTCTCTTGGGTACAGTCAGTGGTGTTGCAAGTACTAAAACTTAGCCATATACTGGCCTTCCTCCTCACTTGTTTCCTCCTGCTCCCTTCACTCAAATCAGCACTGAAGACTTCAGAGCAGGAGAATCCCAGCCCTCTTCTCAGCTGTTCCTTATGTGATTTCTTCCTGATGGAAGAGCTCCCCTGTGCTGTGTGTATCAGCCCATCCAGTACAAAGCCATTTCCACTCATGTTCCAGCCAAAATTCCAAACCACAGCACCATCAAAATAGGGCTCAAACCAGGGTATGAACAGAGACAGGCAAAGCACAGAAATGGATGTTGTTCTCAACCACTTACTTCCAAAAGGAGGAAACGTTTTCTTAACTCTTTGCTTTTTCTACCATCATCCTTCAAACCACAGCTCAGTTTTTGGCACACATACAATTCCACTTTGACACTGAGTGCACATCAGAAATACAGCCATTTATGATTTAAAATACAGTTCTTTTTATTCCCCATTCAAAGACATTTCTCTCGGACTTTCTCTGGTCTAAAGACTTGGACATAAATGACCTGCAAAGTGTCCTAAATTGGCTTTACATAAATAAGAATTAAGCCTGAAGCATTTAAAATAAATGCTCAACTAGAAACAGTTCTACATTTATTAATCAACCTCTTCAGCTTCCAGTTTAGACACATTAGAGGTGCTCTTCTGAAGATGAAATTGGCCTGTAATTTGTTTATAATCCCTTTTAAGTTTCTTTTGTGCTCATTTTACTTTTTCATTCTACTTCCTTGGTATTCTGAAAATTAAGGGGCTAGAATTAATGAGGCCTATCCTACAGTGCTTCAAAAAATTCTGAAGCCAACACCTCCTGCCAAGGTTAAAGATGAAAAGTGAAAACAACTCCAGTGTATTTTCACCTTCACAGACTTTTCCTGCCTGCCTGAGCTGCTGTAGTTCCCCACTGTATAACAAGGCACTTGCTGCATTTTTATTACAAAACTCAAGCTTTGTTATCTGTAATTCTATACTTTTTAATCCACTGTTTAGGTAACAGAGGAATAAAAGAGAGAAGAAGTACATATAATATTAATGTTGCCCTCTCTAGCAGTTTTTTAAATGGAAAACAGTTAATTGAGCACTATTCAATATTATATAAGGCACCTGGACTCCAAGGCTGTGTATCCATTGGTTCTGGAATGTGCCTGCATTTTCCTTCTGCAATATGGAGCACACACATTTCTCTTGGGGTGGAAGGACTCGTTCTGGCCATTCCAGCTCATACAGTATGTGTTCTGCATACTTGGTGATGAATAAATTAAAAAGGTCACTTCCTGAGCCAGGACTTCTGGCCAAGAGCAAATCCGTTCTTGCTTGTGATGGATAAAGAAGGAGGTTATTACAATTTACTGCAAATGACAAATGCAGGGTTTCCAACAGGAAAATCTCTTCAAATTTTCATGGTGCCACAGTGGGGTGGCCTTTTTCTCCTCTTTGGCAGTTCCTTTCCTAGAATCTCTGGTGGAGGTTTTCTCCAGCTTCCAGAAATGCATAGCAGTAAAGCAAGAGCCTGATTTAAATTAGGGTTTATTGAATAATAAAATGGATTTCCTAACTCTTAAGACTGTCAAAGAGCTGAAGAGAGAATTGAAAGCTGCAGCTGACATTTATTTCTGTGTGTAAAGCTCCCCACACCCGTTCCTGATGATGTGTGAACTGCAACCTGTGCAAGAACATGTTTTGCACAAGGGATGCTGAGACAGGTTAAGATACATACAGCACTTAGCTCATCCAAGAGGTGTTTGAGTGGATGGTGTTTATTGTTTTGTTCTGATCTTTCTGAGCAAAGAAACTGTCCAAAAAAAAAATCTTTCCAAAATCAAGGTTACTTCTAGACATACTTCTAGACAGGGTTTTTTAAAAGCAATTAACTTGAGGGGAGTAGGACTCATTATCAGTATTGCCATAACTCTTCTAAAAAGAACCAGATGCTTTTGATATCCATGCTCAGTACTGGTATTGCAGGTTTGAAACTCCACATTTTGGTTACAATTGAAACCAGGACAACTTGCTTGGTGGAGTGACTGGGACTTCTTACTGCAAATCAACCTTCTCTCCCTGAATTCAGTGCAGCTACCCTGACAAATGCATCTCAAGTAGTGCCACAGAAGCAATAAAAATAAGTGCTAACCATGACTTACGGTATCTGGAACCTCCATAGCCCAGAAGCCTTTAGTATCTTTTGCCTGCATTAGAAAATCCATTCTTTTATTGAGTTGTAGATCCATAAATAAAAAAAGTGGATTTTTATCATAACTATCTCTTACATTAAATGTTCCACCACCTTAAAAGGCTAAAATGTCACAAAGAAATGAGCAGGAAGCAGCTGTTCATGCACCAGTGATAAAGAGGAGAGCTCTGGGCAGCATTTTCCCCATTTCAGGGCAGACAAGCAAACTGACTGATAAATACATTAGAAATTAATTGTATAATTCATCATGTAGGAAGCAGGGCCTTCAAAGCAGGATCTTGCACAGATAAGGGTAGAGTGCTTAGCAGACCTTCAAATGGCACTAATGAAATGGCTGATTGCCAAGGGGCAGGGAGGGCTCCCTTGTTGGGAAACAACAGCCTGGAGACCCATTTTCATCTGCTGCCCTGCTGCCTATTTTATTGGCATCACTGCCCTGAAATTCCCTTGCACTTGTTGTCTGCTCTGAAAGGCGCCCAGGAATGAACACTTCAAATGTTCGAAATAAAAATCCACTTTGCAATCCATCTCCTCAGTCACTCAGAGCAAGGCTGGGCAGGAACATTGCCAAGAAGCAGGCAGGATGTGAAGGGCAGGGGCTGGGGAGGACAGCCCACTCCATGGCCAGTACCAGGAATAAAATCCTGCCTGTAGCTCTCACCAGACCCCAGGCACAACTCCAGAGCCCTCTGATTTGCCACTATCTTTTCTACCATTCACGAGACACAGGGGCATGGCAAAGTACAACTAGGGGGTTCTCTCATCTCCTATATGGTAACTGGATGAGAAGAAAAATAGTATTTTTGTGTGACCCAAAGTGCTGACCTTGACCTCTAAGAATAAATGTGGTATAAGAAACACAGCTAAGTATAAACAAATATCTATCCTTCTATCCTGAGCCACACGAAACACGGCTTTGGAACCAACCAGACCTCATGTGCACAAAAACAAATGAATAAAGTGATATGAAGTTATATTCACTTCTGCAGAACTGCTCACAGGAGTAAAGTTCACTGTACTTAAAGCATTCATAGCATTTGTACTCCCACTAGTAGTGCATTCACCTTAAAAATATATGTACATTGATAGCTTTGAGGTATCACATAGGATTATACTATGGGATTCATTTCAGAGTTTCTCACCTAATTTTCTACCAAATATCTTTATGGCCAATTGAGTGAAACTGCTGCATTTCCAACACTGTCTGGTCTGTGTCAAATGCCTACCTAAGGAAAAGGACAGCACCCTGGAACTGCCTACTTCTTCCTCAGTTACAAAGGGGATCCTGCTTAGAGAAAATTAGCGGAGGCAAATCCTTTTCCAGCTGACTGAGAGCACAAAATTCAGCAGAAGTCAATGGACTATGCTCTCACTCATTAATTTTTTTTAATAGGTAGCAGGAAAAAGGTATCGTTGTGTTAGCAAGCAAATATATAGATATTATACTATCAAGGTTAATAATTATGTCTGCTTTAAATATTTATCAAAAGTAATTAAACACAATATTTACATGAGAAAACAGAGATCAGTCCCCAGCAGTACAGTTAAATCTTCCATTTACAGAAAGGAAAGACAGCTCTGTACCCGTGAGCCTGGCTGCCTGTTCCCAGCAGGACAAGAGTCACATTTATTTGTGAGCATCGTTCTCTAAGCAAGCAGGATGCCTCCGAGATGAAAGCTGCTCTACAGGTACAAGGTGACATTATTGCAACATTTATCTTCCACTGAAATTTGAGCCCTAATTATCCTTTAAATTGCACAGCATCGAGAGGCACAGCCACAGCTAGCATGAGTTATTTGCAGAGTTGTATTGTGACTGTATATCCCAAGGCATCATCCAAGGTGCAGACCAAGTGGATGAGAATGGAGAAATCCTCTATCATCTTGCCATACACTGATTTGTTACCTGAAAGGTAGATCTGTGCTCCATTGTCCTGGGAAGTGGACAGGACATAATTTCTTGGGCACTGCTAAGTGCATTTCAGAACAGATTTTGATGTGATTATGAAAGAAATGTGAAATTCTCCACTGGAGGAGGAGTCATGCTCTCCTGCACTACAGTCATGCTGCAGACCAGCTCCAGCAGACTCCAGCTGCTTGGAAAGTCTCCCCAGAGCAGGTCTGTGTTCAGAGCTGGGGTGGGAACTGCTCAGCCCTCCCCTTGCTTTGCAGAGCACAGGAGCAGCAGGACAGCACAGCTCTGAGCTCTCCCTGTTCCCCCTCAGCACCACAGGGCACCCAGGCCACAGGGAAGGGCTCACTGCTAGAAAGAGATGCTGGAACCAGCAGCTGTCTTTTCAGGAGGTACAGCCTAGTGCCAGACTTTCAGAAAGCCATGATGGGGTCTGGAAAACAGGAGCAGACAGTCTGCAGTCAGTAGGATGTGTTTGTTCTGAGTCATGGCCTGAGAGTCAGTGCCACTGCCGAGGCTTTAGACAAAAGGAACTTTGCCTCACCCCACAGCAACCACCTCTCTGATGGAAGTAGAGATCATCAAGCCCAGGAATGAGTTCTGACTTTGAAGATTATATTTTTCTAGCTGCAACAACAGCAGGTTCATTTTGCAGTGAGAGTGTAACTCCTTATTCACAGCCACACAGTGTCCACTATAACAGCCTTTGTCACACAAAAAACTGTAAATGCTAATGCTGTGCTGAAGTCCTGATTTTCATAATTCAGTACAAGATTTACAAGTCTAAGACCAGCAGACATTAAAAAATATCCTGCACAAAATGTGTCCCTCTTCAGTTCTCTCTCTACGACCCAAAATATTTATTACTGATTTTATCACACCATTAAATTAGTACCACAAAGTTTTATAGCTGGTTCCAGTGACATTTTAAAATATTTTTTAGTAGTATGGTAAATAATTGAAAGCTGTGCTTATTATATGGCTTTTTACAGTCTTTATCATTGCAGTGATTTACCATTTAGAGCTTTATAGCAACAATGTGTGGAAGAGTGTAAATCCCGTGGTACTCACAATATTCACTCCCAAACCGAGCTCAGCTGGATAACAGTGTTTAAACTGAAGGAGAGGATTTGTAAAGAACAGAAAGCCCAGGTACAGAGGGGTCAATTTTATATCATGCAAGTAAATAAAAACTGCTGCACTGCATTTTTCCGCAGTTTATGCACTTCTATAAACTGTGCTCCCTGTTTCTCAAGTTTCAGCACTGCTCCTCTACAGACTTGAAGACACTTCTGTAAACTTTGGCTTCTCTGAGGTTCAAATTCACTTTGTGTTGCACATACTTCTTCCAGAACATATTAGTGGACTCAGCCTGCAAAGCAGTCGTCTCCTCAGCATCTCTGTGCTGCGTGCCACTGCTGGGCACGATTCGCTGGCACTCAGCCAGCTTTCCTGGCTCTGGTTCCACAGGTCAGGAAGATTTCCAAAATTTAACTCCTTTCTTTTTTTGGCAAATATCTATAGTCCTGCTTCTGAACGAGCACTTTTTGAAAGCTGAAGTTGTAGAAGAGAGGCAGCTTCCTCTCCCCTCCCTGGAGACCGTGCCAGTGCCTGTGACTGCCCTGCAGCCAGGAGCGAGGGAGGGAGGGGCAGCAAATGTGTACAGCCACTCTCCAGTTTTACCAGTTCTACCCACCAGGATTGTAAAGGGCTCTCTAGAGCCTTTTACACCCCCGAATACCAGCAGGAAAATGTTCAGTGCTGTCCTGATGGCTCCTCTGGCTGCTGTCATGTCTCAGCAGTGGTCTCAGCCTACAGCACCCAGCAGCACACCAGGAGGTGTCATTGCCACTGTCCTTCCCTGCAACACCCCCTCCAAGGTTTTTTTCTCTCTCGATGACACCATTTATGGACAAATTTTCTATTCTTAATGTTCATACATTCGTCCCGTGCCAGGCTGCCCACCTTGGGTCCTCAAGAGCAGAGGTGGGACAGGGAAACACGAGGAAACTCAAACATTCAGCACCAACCCCAGAGCAGCCTCCCAGCTGGAGCCAACACTGGTTCTCCTCAGTTATGTCAGGATTGCTTTAAAACACTTCTCCCATCTCGTGTGGGCCTTTGCTGACAGGTGGTGACAATCTTTGTGCCAGATTCCAGAGCAGCAGCACCTCTACCAGCCCTGGCTCCGAGGTCGCTGCTTGGGAAACCCAGGTTTGACCCACAGCACTCCGCAGGAACAGGGCATGAGGATAAAAGCCAGCTTCTCACTGCAGCACTTACACGTGGGCTGCCGCATTTCCTCACTGCATTGTGAGTTTCTGAACTCCCAATTAAAAAGAATTGTTGAGCGCAGACTTTGTTTGGCATGCTTATGCTCAGAGTGCAGAGGCTTGAGCTAGAATTAGAAAAAGAAGTCTTGAGGCCTTTAAGAATTGAGTTCCCATTAATTTTCTGACTTCCAGACAAAAGCAACAGCTTTTGACATCTTTGAAAAATTCAAAACTAGGTAATTATTGCTCATGAGATGGTGGCTAGCAGGCCTATGACATTGCATACTCATCTGAATTTAAGATTTTTTAATTTGATTTTCCACCCAGAGGTATACCACCAAATTAAATGTGTTAATAGACACACCAAATGCCTCATAGCAATCCCATCTGCTTTTATAGATGAATAGATGACACTGACAACCTAATTTTGTAAATGCTTAGAGTAAATGAAATATGAAATACAAATAATATTTTTAGATTTTTTTATCTAGATATATCCTTTTCATTCAGGTTAAAAAGGAAGATGCCATGTTCCTGCCTGATCATCTTGCAGAGAGATAAAAATGTAAAATTTCAGAAATGCTACACGTAAAAAAAATTACAGTTAAGAAGTCCAGACTAAATGCCATTAATTTTTATAGTAGGGTTTTCTTGGTTAGAGTTTTGTCTATGTAACTATGTAACCAGTGGGATTTGGAAGATCCTGGCTTGATAAAATGGCATGTTCTCTTTATTTATGGCAAGAATTTCTGAAAAGAAGGATCATACAATCAGCTTTATGACTTTCTCCTCTGCTTTTGAAAACTATTGCCACAGGTCATTCTGTCAAAATCGGGATTTTTTTAGTTTCTGAGAAAATAGAGAGCTGTTCCCTTCAGACTGAATGATTTGACTTGTGTTAGAAAGCCTCAGAGTTTTATACACCCAGGAGCTTGAGCAAAAGGCCTGGCAAACATGTGTGCAGCCAGCCCCACCCCAATACTGAATAACAAACTCTGCAGACTGAGATCAGGGTGCTTATCTTCCTTAGATTTGGAGAGGAATTTTTCTCTTTTCTCAGATTATACAGAAAAGCAAAAGAAAGGATCAATTATTCTAAAATGTAAATTATGCTCCTTCCTCAATAATTGTCCACAGTCGCTTTCCATCACAGCTTTAATCTCCAAGCATTAGTTAAATCCTACATTCAAGCAAAGGGGGAAGGAGTCTGACAGGATTGAACTCCAAATTCTTAATATCAGTGTTCAGTACTTCTTCCACAGCCCCCCTTCATCCCTCCACTAATGTAATCAGCTAATTACTGCATCATCTTTGCCCACCACATCTCCTCAGTCCCAGCTCAATCCCCCTCCATGGCCAAGGGGACATCCCCACCTGCCCCACCCTGACAGACCCAGCTCTTCCTGAAGTTGTACCATCTGTAAGCACCAAGGGCTCAGAGGAAAGTATCAAATAGTGGGGGAGTCATTCCTTTTTCACCACAAGAGAGAGAGCTCTCAGCCAACACATTTCAGATATCTAAAGTTCTTCATAGCCAAGTATTTGCAAGTTTTTTCTGATGTCCTCGTTTTAGGGTAGAAGGACAAATTGAGATTTACTATTGCTCATTGTTTACAGGGGAAAAAACCTCAAATATATAAAAGATTAAATAATTTTATTTCCTTAAGGTGAAAATCTAGAGCCAGCAAAAGTTCATGGCAAGTTTTAAGTCTTTCTTGAAAGCATTAAACAAGTTGAAGTGTTTTATAGTTACTTTCTGAAGAGGAAAAATTCTTTCCCTCAGCATTCAATCATCTCTAAGAGGAGGTAAAACTCTTTACTAGAGAGCACTGAGATCACCATTACAGAGCCCAACACAGTGTAAATGGGATCATTTATAAAGCACTAACATGATGATACTCAGAGCCATGCTAGAAATACCAGGGGGAGATGTGCAGAGTCAGCTTGTGGCTGCTGGTGTGCTGCCAGCCTGGCCACGAGCCCTGAGATGGGATGGTCACTGAACTCCTGATCCCAGCAGCCTGGTGGCCATCACTGCTGAGCCCCCTGATCCCAGCAGCCTGGTGGCCATCACTGCTGAGCCCCCTGATCCCAGCAGCCTGGTGGCCATCACTGCTGAGCCCCCTGATCCCAGCAGCCTGGTGGTCGATGTCGCTGTTGAGCCAATGTCGAAACAAGAAGCACCCGAGGGAATTTGCCGAGAGAAGGGAATTATTTATTTAATACAGCTTTTATATACAAAATGAATGCTCACTGGGATTGGCCACAGCCGTCCGCCCCCTGGGGCTGATTGGACGGAACTCTGACTGTCTGTTTTGAAAACAATTCAGCCAAAAGATGGACTTATCTTCATATTTACAATTCTCAAAGAGGAATTTCTCATGGGAAAGCAAACTGTGCTGTCACAGGTCCTCACTGCTGGACCCCCTGATCCCTGCTCTGAATGAGCCTCATGTGCAGCCTGAGTCCCTCACTTGTGAATCAATCCCCCTCTAGCATGGAAATAAAAGACAGATGTTTTGTTCTTCTGCTGAAACCATCCAGGTTTATTATTTAAAGAAGACTCTGAAGAGCCACTGATTTCTCATAACCCCTCCTTCTGCAGAAGGATGAAAGCATTTTCACCACAGCCCATCGTGCAGACAGGCAGCCCGCACTGCCTGGACAGCTCCAGTCAATGACATGTGACTGCCTTTGTGCCCCTTCATGTAAAGCAGATTAACCATGCAGCAGCTTTTCTGAGGAAGCAAGACATGATGGACCCGGCTGTGTTCAAAGCAGACATTAATTTGTGTATGAAACCAAGATTAAAGTTGCTCAAAAGTACATTAGGACTAACCTTCACACCTTGGCTAGCACAGAGAGCTGGGCAACTTTTTTGCACAAGAAATAGCTGCAGAAGGAAAGATAATAAGGCTATCAGGTACAATTCAATCTTCCACATTGTCACCCATCAGTATGTTGCTGTATGATTTCATTTGATTTGAAATTTAGGCAGACAAAAGCTAGCTAGGACAGCTGGCAGTGCAAATAACCTTTCCCCCCCTTTTTAAAGGGAATAATTTTTTCATCTCCCCAGAGAGACTGAATTCTGTCTGCTGAAACAATGCATATATTCATTTTGTATGAAACACTATATAACTGGGTTACCTTTGGAGTGGCCTAACGTTCACTTTTCATTTCTTTGTACTCAAATTGCCTTGTCTTCACAAAACTGGAGCCACTCTTCCTTTCAAAAGGCACTGCCAATATTTGTGATATAAAACAAATAAAAGCAGCCTGGATTTATTGAGACATGCCCATTCTTCACCTTGCCTGATAAGCTGAGCTGATCCAACGAGATGCTGACTTTCCAGTTATAAATTGTATCTCTGGGAATTAGGAACACAAATATTCTGTGAATTGTGTCTCCCTGACAAAGTCTGCATTCCAAAGACTAGAAGATGCCCAAGCTGGCAATAACAAGCCACGGTAAAGGAAATTTTAAGATATTTAGTCTTACAAAATTGCATTTCTGTAACACTGAGAGCTGCAGTGCACTGAGCCCAGGAATGTGCTGCTGCTGCCAGTGTTGCAGTGTGAGAGGAGAGTGGACAGTAGGAAGCAATCCCATTTTAAAAGCAAAATAAACAAACCAATCAAACACACAGTACTGCAGACACCCTCCACTCCCCCAATAAAACTATCCACTAACACAGGTGAATTCCCACATTACACAGGAGGCACCAAGCAGTTTAGATAAAGGGTGGGTTTGTCATTATCATTTCCCAAAGCAGCAGCTTCAGAGGCACTGAAAGGAGTTTCACACAAGCCAAATATCCTTATGTGTTCCTTGGGGGTGTGGTAAAGCACATCACGGGTGCAGTCTCTTAATTTGCATCCAGTTTTGGAGCCCAGCATTTTAAAGCACTGAAAGACACAGGTGAAGTGGAGTGCACTCATAAAAGGTAGATTATAACAAAACATCCACTCCTTTACCTGTGTGAAGAGAAATGCCCAGAAAGATTCCTCTGAGCTGCTTTGCACCATGCAGTCATGCAAGGTTGCCTCTTGGTCCTGCCCAAACTGGAGTTTTGGAACTCCCAGGCTGAATATGAAGACAAGTGGCAAAAATAACGTACAAAAAAAAATTCCTGTCTTCTGGTTTCTATGTATCTGTCTCTCACAACCCCAAATTTCAGTCAAATTGCTTAGACTAATAAATCTTGCAGTGAGTGGATTTCTCAGCAGTGGCACCATTGACTGCTGCCCGATGTTACAGCCTCTCCCTTGCTGCTGCAGCTGCAGCTTGTGCATCCTCTGGCCAAGAGCAAAATACCACCACACAGCAGTAAGATGCTTTCCAAGAGACTCAGCTCTACAAAACCTTCCTGTTCCTATTCTCCCTTCAAATTTCACTTTTACTTTTTGGGTAAAAGTCCCAAAGTACTGAGCATTTTTGCCTGTGATTGCTCCCATCAGTTCTTTTCTTAATTGCCTTTAGGTGAAAAAAGTTGCACAGACTTCTGCTGTGCTTGACCATTAGTGCATGGATAGACCTGCTCTAGCTCAGCCAAGTATCTTGCAAACTTTGTCTTTCTTTTTCAATCTAAATTTGATTTCTCATAGGATTAAGGGCATTTCACCTTATGTTTTTATTTATATCTTGCTTTCTCAAGCTTTCCTTGGGATAGGGCTTGCCGAGAACAGCCCATAAAAAAGGGTGGGCTGGGTGGCTGGGAAGCATTCTCATGCTCTGCTAAAAATTAGATTTATGTGAAGTAGCTTGCTACTACATTCTATTACATTACCATGGCAGATAGCAAATAGCCATATTCCCTATGGTTCACTGTTGTGTGTTTGTTTGCAGGTTTGTTTTGGATTTGAGAGACAGCTGCAGTAGTGCTTTGCACCAACCCAGCTGCATATCTGCACCTACAGACACTGAGATGTGTGGTGTGGGCAGGAATTACAGCTGCTGCTGCAGCCCCACAAGTTAGGGAGGAAACGTCCACTGAAATGCTGGCTGGTAAGTGCAGCAGGTCAGGGAACAAAAAAGGTTAGATCATAAACTAACAGAACTCCCTGGAAAATAAAAATTGCATTCGTCTTCTCCTGACCTTAAGATGTGAGATGCTTGAGAATGCAGAACTCCAATCTCTTGGAGTAGATAAAATGTTCTGATGAACAGTATGTGCTCAGCCTCCTGCCAGATGGGATTACTTTTTTCTCCTCTGTTTAAACTATATGTGCAACCTCTGCAGCCTCACTGTTTGCAGAGGGATTTTAAAAACTACTTTATTCTAAAAAAGCTGTATCTGTTTCAGATAGGTTCTTGAAATTCAAATGCAACTACACCACCAGATCTTTACCTGGTATAAAGTAACTACCTGAGAATTCACTCTTTGGTTTTTAGCAATTGAGAATGTCACTTGATCAAGGAAACTATCCCTTCTAAGACACCAGAATTTGGAATAATTTCTCTGCTTTTAGTCCCATTCTGTTATGTATAAGTCTTCATACCTTCATCTGGGAATGTCACAGCACATGATTAAATCTTAAAATTGTGTGGCAAATGCAGTGGCTGTGAAAGTTTGGACCAATGAACACCACCAGACTGCAATACTATTCAATCTCCATTTTCTTGCAAGCCCTGTACAGAAACCTTGAATAGATTCAAAAAGTGAGCTCAAAAAGTGACCCCTTTCAGTACTGGAAGAGGACATTGCTCTTCCATTAACAATTTAAAGCTCGTGTCTCCTGTAGCACATTGAGCTCTTTCCATCAAGCAGCTTCTTAGCAGTCAAATCCTTTCACCAGCAAAGTCTCAACTGGAAAGTTCCATAAACTTGGGCAGTTACAGCTTCAGTGGGTCTGAAGCAGTAATGTAGGAGATTCCTGATGTGCTTGATATATTGCACCCCACTGGTACTGGAGCTATTCAACTGGAAAGTCATAAAATAACATAAAATAAAGCACTGGAGCAGAAATGATTCAGTCATTAACACCACAGACACTGAGCCATTAAATCTCTGCCACCAAGCACACAGCAGAGCCACCACAGCCAGAACTCTCCGTGTGTGTGGAGACCTGACAGCCCCACGGATTCTGTCTTGGGGCCTTGGTACATATGCCAGTGATATTTCCATAAATCACAGGGATTTGATACAAGGTTTATCTAGGATGTGAAATCACATCATCATCCTCATTATTATTATTATTATTTTGCTACCAGCACCACTGGCTGCTTTGTTTTAGGAACCTCTATGTCCTAGGTGCAGGTTCCAGGAACGGCACTTACAGTATCTTTATAGTACAAAATAAATTCAGATTCATCTTAACAGCTTGATAAGATCTCCTCAGTGCTATGGAACCAGAGCTATAACACACCTGAGGTTGTGCAGAGCACAGAGCCCTTCTCCAGTGGAATCACTTCATCCAGCATCCCTCAATCACTGCTGCTGGCAGATTCAGAACATGGGAGGCAGCAATGAAGGAATTCATTGCCATGAAGAAATGTCAGTTTACTGAGATGAGAATCAGGGCCCCGAAGAAAAAAAAACCATTTATCATCACCCTGCAGTCACTTCAGTCTTTTGTTCTAACGCAGAGTTTTGCAAAATACTAAATAAATCAGAATGAGAAATCATTGCTGTGAAGATGATGCAAGGACAATGACGAATTGAGCCCAAGCCTGAGGGGGAGAGACTTAAAGAAAGCTATGAAACACTGAAGCAATGAAGAAAACTGGAGGAGTAGAGAGCCCATGTAGGAGCCACAGGAATAAAGGAGGTTTTATGGCAGGGGAGACAGACCTCTGAACCTCTCACAATCCTTCATTTCATACAGCTTTGTTTATTATAGCATCTTTCTTTCCTAAGGCTGGAGCTTAGGACTTTGATTTATATTTCAGAGCTAATTTTTTTTTCTGACCTTGAAACACTGGAAGAAAAAAAAAAAAAAACTGAAAAGATTTTTCAAAACAACTGTGGGGAAGCTGTAATGCAGCCTTTGCTTACCTCCTCCAGGGCTGGAGGTATTTCAGGCTCCAAAGGCAGCACAAACATGAGATGTTCCAGGCCCTGTCACTCTGGTTGGTGTGAGACATTGCTCTTTGCTGGGCGGTTGACAAAAGTAAGGGCACAGTATCAAAAAGCCTACACAGGGTGGGCACAGGAATTCCAACCACGTGTGCAGGCACCAAAAAATTACAAGTTTTCATATTAGGACAACCTGACTTTTTTCTCCCCTCAAACTAATCACAAGGCTTGTGCTGATGGTTGAGGAAAGGATCTGAACTGAGAGATAGAGATGCAAGGTGCGTGAGGCTTCCCAACCACTTCCTTCCCAATGTTGACTCAAACCTGTGGGCAGAAGGACATGAGGAAGCCTGGAACATCCATCCCCACACCAAACCCACTCTGCAGTGACCACATCAGCAGAATCTTCACTGTTTTAAAAACCTGGATGGCTTAACTGGGTGACTACTGGGAAGCAGCACCTGCCTGGTGTTTGTGCCACCAGTCCGGGTGTTTCACACCAGTTTCACTTTCATCCCACCAAACTTCAGGGACCTAAAGAGCATAATCAGTGCAGGGAGTTAATCAATGGGCAGAGACAGACATCTCTAGAGGACAATTCAGCCCACACTAGAACCCACCACCCTGTTATGTGTAGGGGAGCACAGGTTAAGTGTGCTCCAAGTCCCAGCGCCTCAGGAAGTGTCTGAAGCTCGACAGAACAAACCTCGCCTGAGAGTCTTTCAAAGACCTTTGATGGTTACTGGAAATAGTCACAGATTTCAATGAGTGTGGGTCAGGATTTAACTTCATCTTATTTTGGTAATGAAAAAGTCAAATGCAGCCTTAAACATTTAAGAAGAGAAAAAGAAGTCACAAATGAGAATTTTTTCTGAGATTGCTATGTCTTTCAGTTTATCAGAGTGAAAGGTTGTGATATTCCCTGTTAGATCATATAATGCTGTTTTCAGAATTCCCCCTTCTCCCTCTTAAACACAAATCCAAGATCTAGAGATGAACTTTGAAAAACAATAGTCTGCCAAAAATGAAATTAAATGGTAGTTTTAATTTCTGGCAGGAGAACCAGTACTTTCTTTTTTCCCCCCAACTTTTATGTCAATGTAAGAGATGAAACCACATTTCCTTTCAGAAACAATCAAACATGATTTCTTTTCCTTTTATGCCTTTTGTCAGCAGTGCCAACATTTTTGAGTTACTGTTAAACGCAGTCATTGTAAACAGAGCTAAAACCCGTCTACTCCTGTTATCTCACTGCACCATAAATTGCCTTGATGGTCCAATAACAGCAACAAGACTGCAGTGTTCTTGCTAACAATCCCTGCCACGACTGAAGTGGGTAGGTCATGCACACAAAGCCAAGAGCAGGCTCTGGCCACAGCAAAGTGTTAAGGAATATGTCAGTGAAATGAAAGCTGTCATTCATATATAGAGCTGCAGTTAATTATCTGTATTTCTGCAGTGCCTGAAAACCTTAGATCCAAGCCCAAATTCCCTTCTTCAAAGTGACAAATAAGTAGAGAACGGAAAAATAACTCAGCAAGACAAGAACTAAAGCCTGTTGTGGAACAGACAGGGCCCATAACCCAGGCAGACAGGAGATGCTGCCTGGTAGGACTGTGGGACAGGGAACCCTCACTGCCTGCCCACCCACTGCCAAATGCCACAGGAAAACTTTTATGGAGGGAAGAAGAAGCTGGGAGGAGAGTTTGGTTATAGAGAACTCCTGCTGAGTGCAGGAAAACCTCCAAGGTGCATCTCTCAGCATTTAGCAGCTGCACTTTCCAGGGTTTTAGCAGGGCCCAGGTGAGAGCTGGTACCTCCAGAGTAATCAAAAGGATAATGGAGAGGAGGAGAAGGGAGCAGTAGCCATGAGCAGTGCTGCAAATGGGAACAGCTCACTTATTCCTGACGTGACTGGGAAGAGGAAAGCACTGAAGGAATACAAAGAGTCAGTGCCATGGTCAAGGGCACAGACTAGAGGAAATCACCTTTCCAGAGGCTTCCCAAAAATCTACGGGGAAGGCAGACCACAGTCACCAAGGTTAGAAAAACAACTACTGCACTAATTGAAACAGGACAACAGCATTTCAGACCCTGTTTATACACATGAATGTGCAGGAAAAAAGTGTTTTGCAGCAGGAATCAGGAAGATTTAGACATTGGCCAAATAAAAGCATCTACGTGAAAGCCTTGGTCAGGGACAAGGTTTCAACCCCACAGACAGCATTTTGTCCATGCTGGTCTAGTAAAGCAGCAAGGTGGGAATGCAGACTGACCTGTCTGCAGCTACGTGGAGCTAGACCTGACAGCTGCTGAGCTCTGGAAGGGTGTCAGAAAAACTCAGATGTTCTCTTGAATGTGGGTCAGGTAGTGAGAAACACCAGCAGAGAGATGGAGCTGGATTTGTGCTTGCAAGTGGTGTTACCAAGACACAGGGTGTGGGTCACAGAGAGGAAGAGGTGGGGAAGGGTCCTGGAGAAACCCCTCACGCCAGTGGGAGGGTGAGAGGGGTCTGGCTGACAGGGCACCCCAACAGCAGGAGAGAGCTCTATGGCTTTCCATGGCCTGGGTGCATCCAGTCCTAGGAATGCAGATTGGACAATGACCCTTGAGCCCCATTTCAGGTGTAGGTGGGTTTTAAAGACACACAGATACAGTCTTTGTGGACATAGGCATTTCACTGCTTCTTGCAAGTGCAACCAGCTTTCCTGAGAGCACTCCAGACTGCTGTGCTCCCTCATGCAGCTTTTAATAACCAGGCAGAAACTGGAGTACAGAGTAGTCATAACCAGTGTTTCTCTCTCCAAAATCCCTGTGTTGCAAAGAAAGGAATTTGTCAGAAGCTGAACTTCTGTGCATCATTCATTTCCATTTGTACCAACGCTTGCTTCTGCAGGTCAGGAATTGCTTCTTGTCCTGCAGAGCAATGAAAAGCAGGCCAATAATGCCACCCACAGGTGCCCGGGTTTATTGCTGCCATGGATTTCCTGATGGGTTCTGTGATCCTGCAGTTAACTGGAATGTTGGTTCTAACTCGATAGTGACACAGTGCAGGTGAATTTAGAGGCACCTAAGAACTGCACTGCCTGTGCTCTTTCAGCACTGCTGGTTAGAGAACTGACAGGTTACTGTGCAGATGGTTTGTTTTCATTACCAAGAATTTGTGGGGTGAGAAACAAAACCTACCAAGGTTATAAAATAAAAATTAAAAAAAAAGCAAACAAAACAAAAAAAAAAAACAACAACAAAACAAAAAACCAAAAAACAACCAACCCTGCTATCTCAGTACTCAGTGATACGGAGATCTGGTGAAAGCATTTCAAGCGATCAAATCCACTTTTTTAATTAAAAACATACAACAAGTACATTCTCACAATGTGCAGCTTATTTTGCCTTATTTTATTGTGCCATTCCTATGTCAGAGATCCTTCAGTTGTCATGACAAGGATTGCGATGATTTAAGAATTCTTCTTTACAGAATAAGACAAAAGACAATTAATAGCTCAGACTTAGGTATGACTGAAGCAGGGACTTCTCACAGGTACTGTACTCATTCTCTTATTAAGAATCTTTATGTTGGAAACGTTTTCAGTAATTGCTACCTGAACATTAAAACAGGCATTTAAGGTAAAAGGGGTTAAAGGGTATTTATTGGTTTATTCTCCCTCTCTCGCAGAGCCAGAGTACAGTCTCGTGGAGAGGCTTGGGATGAGATCACTCTGCAGGGGAGGAGGCAGTGATTCCTTACACGTGATGTCTCTCCACAGCAATGGAGGTGGGCCACTCAGGGGAGATACAACCCTGCCACTCTGCACAGACTTATTACGCCTCATGGCTGGAATTAATTTACATCTCCCAGCCAGATTCACAACAGCGAACTCTGAATTCTGCAGGGAGTATGAGGGCTCTGAATGACACAAATCCTTCTCATATTCTGTTGTGTCTCAGCACCTCACTAAAGGTCAATTCACCTGAATTCCCTAGGGTTTTCCATCAGTACTGACTGAGGCTGACGACATCAGTGTACTTATAGAAAATCTTGGAGGAGTCAAAAACACAAAGGCAATGAGTAAATACAGAATTTCACACTGTAAATGTCTTGCTGAAAATTGGACTGGTCCTAGCAGTGTATTCACTACACGAAACATGGTTTGTATGACTGAGATTATCTTGTAATTTAAGAAAATGAGTAAGGGAAAATTTCTCTATTGAAAAATAAATTTGAGAACTGACCTGTGTGGAACACACTTAATATGAGAACTCAGATATGAGCTCCTGCCCTTCATCTTGTCTTATGCATCTTATGTTACATTTTTCTTATACACAGCTGTAGATATGACACCTACATTCCAAGTCATCATTATCTCAGCACAGCATTAACATCATCCTAGTTTATAGCATACATATAGCAATAACTCTTTGTGTATTATTTGCATAATCATTTAGCTTATTTGAACTTATTTATTGCACAGAACATGATCAGCTGAGGCCAGATTCAAAATAAATTAGAGACACGGAGTGAAAAACATGAAACTCATCCATCCTAAGCTCTTACTAGACACACTCACACTTTATTGATGAAGTTCATCAATACTCTTATTTAAAGACCTGGAGTCCTGGAGGAGCCACTGTCATGCAATCACTGCTGGCACTAGAGGTAAGAAGTTATTTCTGAAACCTAAGCACTCTCCAAAGGTCCCCCAAGTTATCCAGTCTCATTAAAATCAGAGGCATCATCTACTGTCCTTAAATATTTGAAGGAAAAAACCCCACCTAAGGTATTTAATCTTTAATATTTTTTCCCCTCATTAAAACTGATATTTAAATACTTACAGCCTTATCTTAATTACATAAAAGATGGCACACCTACTCTCACCCTCCCAGCCCCGTGGGACAAAGCCCATTTAATGTGATGCAGGGGTGGTAACAGCCAGTCCCGTGGCTGGAGCAGTGCTGGGCTCCCAGCAGCAGCCCCAGACACACATCCCCCAGCCCACAGGGCACCCACAGGCAGGAATGAAGCAGAACAGGCAGCTGAATCTGGCTTTCTTACTAAAAATATTTATGGAAGAGTAATTAATGGTAATGATTTTGAGCAGCTACAATAAAGTAGAGCCCTGATTTTGGTCTGTGCCCATTGCAGAGGCTCTGCTGTAACAGCAGCTCCAGGGGTTTGGAGCAATTGCACAACCCTTGTGACACAGAGCCACCCAAGGAGCCCAGCTCAACCAACTCGAGCTGTCCCCCAAAACAAACATGTTCATCTACGTTTGTTTTTATGCAGTCATTAAAAGCAAAACCTTTTGCAGTTTTAAGTTTCACTGACAACACAAGACCATTCAAACAGTTTCCCATCAGAAGTGCTGCATTTGTTGTCACGCTGGTGCCACAAAGGATTTCACCAAGCAGGCAATAACACATCTTATGATAAATAAGACCAAAACACCCTCCAGGCAAATTTATGGAAATCATCACTCACAGGCAAGTGCGATAAAAAAGCATCAAGCTAGCTTCAGAAACAGTGAGAGATCTGATCCTCAGGAAAGCCACTTCCAAGGCGGCAGCTATCCGGGAGGTGCCGAGGACGCGTTTCCTGCCAGCAGGATTGCACTGTGCTGATGTGAGCCCTGCACGTGGGGTGGCTTTGCCTGACTGCTCCGGCACTGAGCAAGTGGCAGCTCCCACAGACTGCACCGTTTCTGCCTCCATCCATCATAACAGCACCGTTTGCTGGCTGGCTAAGGAAAATGCCTTCCCCAGGGAAAACAGCAGAGAGCAAACGCTGATCCATTGGGTGGTCTGGGTGGTGTAGAGCCTGTCAAAGTGAGTTTGTGACTGGGGAGACTGGAAAAGCTGGTGCACCTGTAAATACAGCCAGGTCTCCTGAATCCGGACAGCAATTCTGCAGGGGATGGTGTTCTCCCCATTGGAGACAACAGCACAGGAACAATAGCTTCCTTCACAGAAAGCTCCTCTGGATGTGACTCTTGACTACGATAAGGGGATGGTCTAAAAGGCCCTACTATTAAATACCCCAGACCTCACTGAAAGCAGTTTTACACAGAGCTCTCTCACCTACTCACAGGTTTCCTGTCCTGTGGACACAGTCTGCACCCAAACACCAAGCCAACATGGCATGGCAGTTCATTACTCTTTCATGGGAGAAGAGAGGGACAACACAAGACAGAAATTTGAAAGAATTAAATGGAGTGGTCATAGGTTTTATGGTCTTTAAACCTCTTCAGAAAATCATTTACAACTGTGCCTGGACTGGGTATTCAGTAATTAAGTTTTAACAAATATATCCTATACCCATATTCACAGCTAAAATCCTCATATACCTAAAAGAAACACTACTCTGTAATGCACGAACACCAGCCCCTCAGTGTGCCACTTTCACTGCAGGCTCTGAGATAAATCATGGCAAATAGTAAGGGCTGTGCGATGGGAAAAAGCTCACAACATGGAACCAGAGCTTTCCAGCAACGCTGGCACAACAGAGCTACTCAGAAAAGCAATAATTAACTGCTTCTAGAAATCTGCACATTGATACCATTTCCTTTGGGTTCAGCAGAAGCAGCACAAAGAGAAATAAAGATATATTAAAATACACCAAAGGCTTGCTCAGGAAAGGTTGTGAGGCCCTTCCCTGTAGTGCTGATGGCACTCACACGTGCACAAACTCTGATTCAGAGGCAGAGCAGAGGCTCGCTGGAGGAAGTCCAGCCAGCCTGCCCCAGTGCAAGCTCAGTGCCCCAGGAGACAGAGCTGCCAACCTTCCAGCGAGCCCGGAGCCTCCACTCGCTCCCTCTCCATCACAGCTCTAGTGCCCACACTCTCCACAAGCAGAGTTTAAGAGAAATCCTACTTTGTCTTCTATACAGTAGAGCTAAATCCACTTCAGTTAAGCTACAACTTTCCATGTTTTCTTCACTGGAGCCTTGCTTTGCCACAGCTCCTCCCCCCGCACTGTTCTTGGGCTGGTTCTTCAGATGGGAGCGAAGCTGAACCAGGCCACAGGTTAAAGACAGGAGCTCAAAGTGACCACTGCTTTTGGCCACTTATTGTTGAGTCAGATGAGCTCAGCTCACAGGCACAGGAACACTCTGTGATCCACCACAGCCTTCAAAGCAGAACCTTTCCAAAATCACCCTCCAGCAGGGACCCAGCAGGACTCCACAACCGTGAAATGCAAAGATTTACAGTGACGCATTATAAAAGCACAACAGGGATCCTACCCCAGACCCACACCAGCTCCACAGGGGATCAGGCACTTTGCAGCAGCCAGGAAAACCTGCAGAACTACATTGCTGATACACTTTGCTGCACTGAAAGAGAATTGCAAATGTTATTTGCTCCACCGGAATATCAGAAAGGAAACACAGCCAGAGCTCCAAGGAGAAACAGATACATACCTTGGCAGCTGTCCAGCAAGGGTGCAGCTTGCATTCATTCACAGGGAGGCAACGACAGAAAAGTTCGAGCACAAATTCTTTTTCCAATTATTCCTAAACCAGGAAAGTGATATTTGGGGGAAAGAAAATATCAAAAAGTTTTCTTCTGCAAACACAGCTCCCCCTGGCACGGCTGGCACCACATCACCCATAAAGCACGAATATTGAGTCTGCCGCCTCTGCCAAGCCCACGTAGCAGCTCCCAGCAGCACGAAGAGAGTAATTAGCAGCTAACATTGACAACAGGAAGGCAACAGGTCAGGAAAAACAGCTCCAGAGTGGATCTAGAGGCTGGTTTTCTTCCCCCAGCCCTCCCAGCCAGCCTGTGGGAGTGCTCACACCTGAGCACGTGGCAACGAGCTGAGCTTTCATCCACCATCCTTCCTTCCTTCAACACACCTACAGATCCTTAAACAACAACAGTTTCCCTACCACCCCTTAGTAAACACCCTTTCTGAGCCCACTACAGCAGCTGACTGCCCTGACCGCCTTCCTTATACCCCCACATGAGCTCAGCCCTGCTCATGGGTTCCCTCCCTTTCCACCTCACCTGGGACACACAGCACCACAGCCAGGTGCTGCCCGATAAATTCAGGGCTTAGAGGGTAATTTTGGCCTCGCTGATCATAAGGTGAGGTCACCTGAGCTGATGATCAAACCTGAAGTGCTCTTAATGAAGGAAATATTTGTGTATCACTGCGCTAGTGCAGGAGTTGGCAATAATGATGTAGGGTAACAAGAAAAGAGAAAAATCTACAGGCAGCTACAAATGGTGGTGGACTCAATGAAAACTTAAAAATCTGGATGATAGATTTGTCCCTAACAGGAATAAGAAGGGGGTAAATAGCCTGTCCTATCAAACATCCTTGGTATCTATACTAATGCAAGAGTTAATAACCACAATTCTGATGACACCAGGAAAATGGAGGATAGTGATTGAAATGGGAAAGGTGAAGTGCTCAGATGTGTGTTTTAGTCCTGTTAACAGAAAAGCTGAAGACACATCAAGATCATTAATTATTCCTTTGGAGCAGGAAGATGAACCAGATGGCCTCTCCCCTGCCCTGTCTGTGAATAGGGTGGGTTTATGTAGGGTCTGGACTTGTTAGTGCTCAGCCATCTGAAAAAAAAGAGAAAAAACGTACAAAAAGCACACAGTTTTGGGGCATTTGGGGTCTTTATGGCATTTGCACACAGAGAGCTTTGTTTCAGCATTTCTTTCTATTTGGGAACATTTGCACTCTAGACTTGCAGATGTTCAGTGCCACCTTTGTCACTTCTGTCTTGTCTTGCTATTCATGGAGTAGTGTCAAATCTTATAAAATTTGCTTTGCCTTTTATGAGTTTGACCTTGTCATTTTAATAACAAATATCTGTCCACTCTTGTACAAAACCACAATTAAAGATTTCTGATATGCTTAGATAAAGCAGTCATTATTTCCATCGTGACCCTTCCTTTCCCAAACAAGCGTGGCTAATCTTTTCAAAGCAAGCATGCCTAATCTTTCCAGGCTCTCTTCAAGGCAGTGCATTATCATGACCCAATTATTCCCGAAAAAGATAGCTGGGAAATTTCTATCAGGGTGATTTGCTCATAGAAAAATGCTGTTACCACAAATACAGGGAAGCCTTCATATCACTTAGAATGGTTTTCTATGGAGAAAATTCATACCAAATATTTCCTGGTCTATCAGCTTGATGAGATCTTGTTTGTTGCCCCATTCTTTCCTAACTGGATAAGCACAGAGCTGCATTAACCCGAGGTGTGCTGGTGATGGCTGGGAATTGCAGGTCATGTATTTCATTTCAATAGAGCAGAAGACTGTTTTAGCTTTTATTTTCTGACTTTTGCTTTGAATTCCCCAGATAAATAAAAGTAAATTTAATTTAATTTCTTGAAGTCAGCTGAAGAGGAGTAAGCAGATCTGTGCCGTTCATTTCTGCACTTCTGCACCATTCTGAATGCTCTAAGCAGAGGATGGGATCCCATCTCACTGGTCTGTCCCAGGAAAACAAGGTCCTTCCCAATGAGAGGACAGGATTTACAAGATCTCAGCAGAACTTTGACTAATTCTAGCTGCTTGGAAGTGTCTGAAAGATTTTCCAATTGCAGTGAGTATATTTGGGATTGTTTCTCAGTGTTCTGACTTTAAATTAGGCATATTGCAAAAAATTGAATAAAAGCCACAAACAAACAGACACTCTTCAGAAGTCCGATCACCCCTATGAGATTGCTGTGGCATTAATGAAACTGCTTTCTGCAGAGACCAGGAAGTTGAACATAAACCTATCCAACCTCAAAACAACATCAGGGTACGTTCAAGGTAATTTTTCCCATTTTCAAGGCAGCAGCACAGGCTTCTGCCAGAGACCCAGCTCCATGACTCTGCCCCAGGGACTGCAATGGTCTCTCTCTGGCCCTGGAAAAGGAATGTACATTTTATCCTGACCATTCACTTTGCTGAAATGTTATGTCTTTTTATAACAGCTTAAAGGGAGGATGAAAAAGGAGAAGGAATCCAATGCTGCTACTTTGGAAAGCTTTTATTGTAATCAACCTTACAATACTTTTTGTTGTACAATACAAAGAACTTTAATCTCTCCTGGCTGGCACATTCCCTCCAGGGTTTTGCTGCTGACAATGGGAGCTTTCACTTTGACCGTGGTGAAAATAGTGTCAAACCCCATTGCAAGGCACTGCTTTTACTCTGGATACATTTGGGAAATTCTAAAGAATCAATGACTTCATGACACGAGGGAAAAAATAGGGGTTACAGTTGGAGAGAGTTCATATATTTCCTATCAGTTTTGCTTCCCACAAATACCACCATCTTTAAAATGTGATTAATTTTGCTGTTGCAAATACTTGCACAGGTTTTTTTTATTCATTTAAAGAAAAAAAGAAACCAAAATTATAAGATTTCCATAATACTCATTCTTCATAAATTTCCCCCAAATCTCTTGCTGGACAGTCTCAATGCACTCCAGGTAGAAAAGGAGGAGGCAACAGAGGTCTTGGAGTGGAGCCACCAAGCCAGCACTGAGCTGTGTGTGGAACTGAAATGTCAGCTTTTCCTTCTTTTTTTCATGTTGGTTTAAAGGAAAGTGAAACTGTTTGTACATAACGAGCTTTTGCCTGGATATTTTCTAAAGTTCAGGCCAAATTCAACCTCTGAGTTTTGGAAAAGGTTGTTAGAAAGTTGCAATTCAAGAAATTCCTCTGTACTTCTAGATTTGTGCCAGGCTTGTAGACTGCTGGGTGGAAACCCCCCAGAAGGATTTGGTTTTGTTCACGGTGAGCCAAACAAGTGATTTCCATCTGGATGACTGCAGTTGGGAGAAGCAAACAACAAACAAGAAGTGTAGGTGTGGACTGAAGCACAGGTAGTGAGCAATGTGTGTGTCCTGCCCCAGGAGCCACAGGCACCTTTTCTCTCTAGAGGAGTCCCTTGAAACGCCATAAACTCACTCCTCTGGTTACATAATTTTCTCTATGTACTCAAAGCAGCTGTGTTTTCCACACTGAAGGACATTTCAGATCAGTATCCAGATTGAATCTCCAAAACCAACTGAAGCCAAACAAAGCTAAGCTTGTATTTTCACTCCCTGCCACAGTGGCATAAAAAAGTATTAGAGACAGAAGTGCAAACGTGCTGAGATGTGTGTGAAGCTCCCAGTGAGGTTAATGGAAAGGGTCCCAAGAGGTCCTAAGGAAAGACTGTCACCTTCCCAACACTGTCCTGCTTATCAGACAGAGACAGTGCCACTTGTCTGCCTGGTGTGGGACACTCCTGCACTGAGAACAGCAAAAAACCAGAGGGAACACAGCATCAGACAGCCCAGGGACTGAAAGGCACAAACTGGCACAAACTGGTCAGGAAATATTTCTGCATGTGTCACACACAGGGTGTCTAAAGCAAGCGTGCAACTTTCTAGCAGCCTACAAATGAAAAACTAGGTCACAAAATAGGTCAAAAAAATAAATCCCTTATGCTGGCCAGCTTCTCATTCAGTATTTTGATCAAACCTGATGGGGATCCTTATGGAATAAAGACAGAATAAGTAGATGCAGGAGAAACCATGTTGGACAAGCTCTCATTGCTCTGATAGGTGCTAGATAGGAAATAATCCATCTTGGAGAAGCTTGGAGAGGCTGGAGAGTTTTCCCATCTGCTAGAGATGTTTCTTAGTCTTGACTTGGATATAAATGCAGAAGGCAGGTCACACTTCAGCTCTGCTCTGTAACCTTCTAGCTGATAGGTAATTACTCATAAATGTGTCCTACAGATGCTCCAGGGATCCATCTGCACATGCCTGCCTGAGAGCTGATGGTTCTGCTTGAGTTCAGAAGGGACCAGAGCTGTGTGAGGAGTGGTAGATTTAGGGGATGTTCAGTAATTCAATTTTGCAGTCTCTGAACGGAAAATAATAGAGCAATGATAAGGCAGCTAGTAATAAAATTACAATTATTTTTGGAAACCAAAGAATTGTACAGCTATGGAAAAGCAGGAAGCTTGCCAAGTGGGGGCAGCCAGCTCACCCTCCAGCTCCAAGACTTATGGCCTCCATGGGGCTGAGACATGCCTGGCCATCCCATAAAAAATTCCACCACTCCTTAACAACATATCCCTGGACTTCAGACCCTTTTTGAGTGGAAAGTGCATTTTTCTGGCCATCCATCCTCAGCCTGCTTTGCTACAGCAGCGCTGTTTGCCCCTCCCCTGGCACTGGGGACCACCCTGGTTGCTGCTGAAACTCTCCTGGTGCCTGCTGAGGCTGCAGCCCCCTCAGCAGATGGGCTGGGCTGGCACAGCCTGCGGGACTGGGGTGGGGTGAGATGCAGAAGGTGTGTGGAGGTGGGAGCACAGAGCCTACAATCCTCTGTTTTGACTGACTGGAGACAACCAGAGAAATAAATGAGCCCCCAAATCACCCAGGATAAGTTAGGGCACTATACTGCTCTCTCTGAAATTAGCAGGGAGGCTTGCAATGAATTCAACACAAAGAGATTTCTGCACTGGCCATCATTTCTCTGCTGCTGGAGAGAACTGCTTGGCAGCTTTCTGGAGAAGGAAAACTCTGCAGCTGAGACAAAGCACATAGGTGGGCAGGCAGTTGTGACAAAACCACAGGGAATGGGGAAAATGAGAACCATCTCATGCAGGACTTAGAAATGGAATAAACAGGTTATTTTTGCAAGATGGAAACGAATATATAACTCCAGGGATAAGGAAAAATACAGCAAGTAACAGCATTTGCAGTTCAGCATATTCCATTGCAATTAAAAATAAAGAAAAAAAGAAGGTAATGAAAGGAGAAGCGTTTTGAGAAGCAGACAGGACTGTGGTAGCTGTAGTTATGTGCTCTGCCTTCTGCATACCCCACGGTAATGAGAGATGTGACCCTTTAATCTGCTGCAGAATTGCTGCTCATTCCCTACTGCCATTCAGATGCAGAATGGGAGCTGGTCTTGCTCTCACGTGGACACTTAGACAATTTTTCTTTCTTTGCAGTTTCAGCCAATCCACACTAACAGTCTGTTGGACTGGCATTTTCTTTGCCTGTCAGGATAGAAAATTGAATTGATTCCTCTGCAAAGGAAGGGAGCAGGTATTCATTTTCATAAGGTGAATTTGTAAAGCTCTGGTTGGTTCAGCTTTTCCCCTTCATTTTTCAGCTCACTCCAAGTCATTGAATCTCTTGCACCTTATCCCATTGGATGGAAGAGCACATCATTCAACATTATCAACCATGGCCAAAATGGTTTTCAATATTGAAAATTAGCAGCAAAAAGTGAATGATCACCTGGGAAAGCATTTCTCCACTTGAGCTTTATGACCTGCAACGGAAAGTTTTGCAATGAGCAACAGCTCTTTGTCACTTGGAATAGTTCTAATACTGTGGCTGTTGTACTATTCCACCACAGTGAAATCAGTGGTGTTAACCTTGAAGCACCTAAAGAGCTCAGGTCAGGGGACCAGACCTTCTGCAGTAGCAAAGTACAGTAAGTGCTCCCATTTTAACTCAGCCAGTATTGAACTGATCCCACAGTCAGGCTTGTAGGAATCACTTCCCTGCAATGTGTGAGTAGCTACAGCTGGATACTGGGTGGGCAGAGTGCTGGAGCTGGCACTTGGTGCTGGCATAGGGCTCTCAGTTAGAAACTTAGAGAACCATTTGGCTTTTCCCAGCCCCTTGTCAAGAACCATTCCTTTTGCTTTTCAACACATGGAAGAAGTTCGAGTGAGCACACGCCACTCTGAGGAGACCCAAGCCTCTCTGCACAGAGCAGTTCTCTAAGGTCAGAAGCAGAGCAGCAAGCACTGGGCTAGCTGGGTCTGCCCTGAGCCCTCCCTGCTGAGCCTCCGGAAGTCTTCTCTCCTGATAAGCAGAGGCAGCATGGCTGTACCCTATCCCAGCCATACTCAAGTGTTGGCAATTGAAAACAACTATCCCAAAAATAAGACAAGATGTCGTTAAGTCTCACATGCATTTCAGATTCCTACCATCAATTATTCCACTTGTCTGTAATGGCTTCAGACTCTTTTATCTTCCTCTCAGTGGATTTCTCTGCTGCTTTGCATTTAAATTCACCTTGCCTTCCTAAATGCTCAGATGAACGGTAAGCAATAAATGAGCCAGGCAGAAACAAACATGCTGTTGTTTTCTTGGCTTTCTCTGCAGTCCTGAGCAAAGGATGTTTCTATATTCCTTTGAGAAAGCCATCCAATGATGAATAACTATTTGAAAACAAATGGGTAGGATTGTACCGGCCACCTACTTCTCAGCCTTAGAAAGAGTAGGAAAATCCACCCATCCATAAATATTTTTCAGGATGATAGTTTTGAAAATAAAGTGGGCTGGAACATTCCCTATCAGACCAGACTGCAGCATTCAGCTTATATCAATTACTGTCTATTTGACATGCTTCATGCTCTCTTCATTAACAGGATGAAAGGTTTTATGGGATAATAACCCAGTTCCAGTGAGCAAATGTATTTGTGAGACCAAAGGCTGAGTCCTTTGTCGTTGCAGAAGAAGCCTTGAGACTGCAGTGATTGGCAATGGTCTGGGATGGATAAATCACAACAGCAAAACTTCTGTCCCACAAAACACTGACCCATCCCTGAATCACTGAGGACAAAGGATCCTCACTGCAGGAAAGCTGAGAGAGCAGAGATCATCTTGGTGATGATGCTGCTACAGGAGGGAAATAGGAGAACAGCCACTGGCTTCAGTCAGCTATTGAAGATGCTGTAATTGGAGTTACTGCCATGTTAAATGGTGCCTCATGGTTTCCTCATCTCAATCAAGGTTTGATTGAAAACTTGTGACCTGAAATTGTGGTCATTACCTTACCAGAACTTATTGGTTTTCTCGCTCTTCAGACAGTAGGCAGATGGCAATTGCTTCCTAAAACATTTCTCAGCTGAACAGCAGTGACAAACACTCTGCTCTCCTCAGAAAATCCCAAAGCACATTACATACTACCTGGACAAAGAGGACAGATGTGTTTTCCTTGGATCTGGCAGGAGCCATGCAATAGCCACTCTCATCAGGGAAGAGGTGTGCTTGCCTAACGGAAAATAATCGTACCTGGCTTTCCACCCCAGCTGTCCCACACTGTTAATCTTACTGTACCTGCACTCAGATTGCCAGTAGGGATCCTCTTCTCCTTCTCCATTGACTAATTACATGGAAAATCTCCCATCCCAGCACAACCAGAGCAGACTGTGAGTAAGAATGGAGGAGGGTGTGCAGTAAGGGATTGCTAACAAGAGGCAAACACTGTTTAATGTTCTCCAAGTTCCCCATTCCTCCAGTTGTTCCCTCTTGCAGCCTGACTTTGCTGGGTGCAAAGAGCACAATCCCCCCTGGCTGTGGTTTCTGGCTGTGTTGGACAGGACTGCATGTCAGGTTCTTGCTGCCAGGCTCTATTTCAGTTCACACAACCCATGCACCATAAAAAGACCAAAAACATCCACACTAATCAAATATTATCACACAGTGGCATCAACATATCTCATTGGACAGTCCTAATCTATGTTCTGTATAAAAATGTGGTGTTCAAAAACCCACCACGTTGGATTTACTGGCAGCCATTGTGAGATAGAAACTGAGAGGAATCACAGTAAGGGCTTAAGAGGGGTCTGTACTCATAGCAGATGAAATCAAATTAGTAATACAGAAATTGTTTGTTTTAAGCTCAGACCATGGACTGAATTTAGAGCTCTAAATCAGTGTTTGCCTGGTTGAACAATGGGTTCTTACCCATTTACTACAAAAACAAAGCTTTTTATCCAAATCAGTGAGTGTCAGAGTTTGAGCTATGGCTGTAAGAGAAAGTCTTTTGTTTCTGTCACCTCCTTAGTCAATGCTAATTTGATCAAGGTGTGAATGAGTTAGTATTGCTCCCAAAAATTCTGTGACATGCAAAGAGCCACTTTCTCCCCAGCACTTGGAGCCTTTGGAACTTCTTTTAGACATCCTCAGAGAGTTTAGATGAAAAATCTGCTTTCAGATGATGGAAGATAGTTTAGTAACTTACAGGATATTTATTTCAAGAAGCAAAGCCATGGCTACAACAAAAGAACTGAAGAAAGGAGAGATGCACAGTGGACACACACTGAAAGTTTCTACTGACCTGCTCCAAGGTGACACTGAAGGGCAACATCCTAGCCCAGCACAGCAAAGGAACAGCAGATCAGGAGATAGGAACAGCTGTGCAGTTCACCAGCAGAGGATTTGGGAGATACAAGGTCGCTCTCTACAGGGTGGTGTGAACTGCAGAGCCACCTGAGGTGGGGTGAATATTGGCTCACTGCAGCACCTGCTCTGTAAAGCACTATTTACTAACGTGCGTATTTTCTCAGTTTCCTGGTCTGCAGTTGTTTTGTGCAGACCCCACGGTCTCACTGGAAGTTTCTACTTGAAAAGTCTCCTTCAGCTTCTCTCAGAATTGGGATATGCTAAACTGGCATAGCAAAAAAATAACAATCATTTGGGAGCAATTTATTTCCTGCGGTTATAGACTCGCCAACGCTCATTTCCATACCACCTACAGATATGTGTGCATCTCTTTGTTCTGATATTGAGAAAAAACCCATTTGTATTCTTTCAATACAAGAAATCCTTGGCTTGAATTTTTAGTTGGTCAAATAATGCTAAAGAAGGAAATATTGGAATTTCTGTCTGTGCCATGGGATTATTCAGGCAGGCAAACTCTATTACAGCCATGGTCTTATCAAAGAAAAGCTAAATCTCCTCATTAAATCTTGGTTGTTGTTAGAAGAGAGAACTCTCTACTGCAGACAAAATGATGGAGAATGTGGGCATCAAAAATTCAGTCAGGAAGGCTTCATTTGATAAGGACACATGCCAAAGCTCACCTTTCCAGAAAGATATCCAAAATCTGAACCAATAAGTTAAAACTAAAGCAATTAAGAGCACAATCCAATGGAAGTGGCATTGAACCCAATTTTGTATACTGCTTTTTAATTATTCTTTGCATCCTTGGCCAAAATACTTTATCCTGAATGCAGCAGAATATCCAGACACCTAAGAAACACACATAAGTCCTACAAGATTTGAGGTGCAGTGCTAAAACAGAGCCCCCACAGCACTCTCTGCTAGACTTTTACTAGTCTGTCATCTGTTAAAATGGATATAAAATTAGCCCTGCTTTCCTACTGTCTTACCTGTTTGGGGAGGAAGGGGAAAAGCAGAAAATAGGGAGAGGGGATGAAGTACAAAAGCCTGTGACATAAGGATAATTCTGCTTATTTAAAAAAGAAAAACATCTTAGAATATTATCTGGTGAGGGATGCAGTTTGAAAGCAGTCTAAAGGGTTTTCAGCAATTATAGTTAAAGTATATAGAAATAACCCAAATGGTTAGTGAAATATTGACTGGAAGATAAACATGTTTATGTTACATGAAACTAGATATTAAAATTGCATTTTTAACACTTCAGATGTAGGAAGCTGTCTAGTCCTCTTACTGACATCCTTAAGAAATGTTAATAAGACATTTCCCTGCTATATTTTAAATGGAAGAGGTGGTGTAAACAAAACTGCAGATTGGTTTCTTTGCTCTGCTGGGGTATCCAGCTATCCTTCAACCCACCAGACAGACTTTTGTTTACTGTTATATTCTGCATAAAATTGTCCAAGAACCTTTAACTCATGCCAGGATCCAAAACTCTGTGTATTCAGTGGACAAAGAGCACATTCCCTGACACCTTCTCCCCCTGCTCTGAGCCAGCTGGGGGACATTAATCCAATTATCAGCAATAGGCGAGTGTATGATTTAGGAGTCTGGGAAATTATACTGAAAGAATTTTTTAAAAATGTGCTGGCAATACCATAGGCTAGGTTTTTATGCCAATCCAGGTGGAATGAACCTAACTCCCTTCACTGAGGGCATTAACCTCTGCCTCAGGACCTGTGATCACTGCCTGGCCAGGCTGGAAGGGACAAACCTGCTGCACCTGGGTGCCAACATTGGAGCAACAGGTCTGCCTTTAGCCTTTGATACTCTGCTAAGCAAGGGAGACCTGGAATCAGTCAGGCCTTACTGGAAGCTCACTTCAAAGTAAGCTTTTGATTTATTCTGAACTATTTTAAATACCCTACCCCCCAAAAAAGCTGAAGTCCCAATTGTACCTACACATTCTCAACTGCCAGAATATTTAGCTTCGTGTGTAACAGAAGACACAACCTTCACTGTGCCTTTAATTCTGCAAATAAACTACTAAGAAAACATTTAAGTCTTTGCAAAGTAAGTTGGATTGTTTGCCTGTTGTTGTTGTTGTTGTTCCTGTTTGGTTGCTCTTTCTGAGAGCATACTGGATTGACTACAAAAAAGGAAGACGAGTTAAAAGTACAAAATCTATAAAAAACTAGTGTTCCAAGGAGCAAGCACATGCACCTAAGAAATCTTTGTTGATTGTTGCTAATATCTATGATAATTAAGCTAAAAATACCCACAAAGCAATAGAATTTGCAGAGATGAGTCTATTGTCTTAAGCAAATAATGAAGCCAGGAACAGTTAAATTGATCCCATGACTCTCATTTCAATAATAAAGCAGCAACAACTGTTAATCTATAGCACTCAGTTTAAATTACAAACCCAGCGCTGAATGGGCAATTTCATTAGAGAGAACACATCCAAGAGAGAAATGCTGGCAGGGAAAAAGAGTCATCCCCATTGAAATCCAACCTTCCTGAGAATTTCTTGTTGCTCTCTACCCAGACTCATCACCGGGGAACAGTTCTCACAAATACCTGGTGCATCTGTTGGGACCTTTCGGTGTCCAAGCAATTCCCTTTGATTTCACCCCCAAGGCTGCCAGGATCCAACGGGCTGGGCCAGCTCCCTGAGGCTCTGGGGGCAGTCTGGGCACTGTTCCAGGATGGACACGGGGATCACCAGGAAGGGCAGCAGAACAGGCACTGCTCCAGGATGGACACAGGGATCACCAGGAAGGGCAGAAGTCCAGGCACTGCCCCAGGATGGACACAGGGATCACCAGGAAGGGCAGAAGTCCAGGCACTGCCCCAGGATGGACACAGGGATCTCCAGGAAGGGCAGCAGAACAGGCACTGCCCCAGGATGGACACAGGGATCTCCAGGATGGACACAGGGATCACCAGGATGGACATATGGATCACCAGGAAGGGCAGCAGAATGGGCACTGCCCCAGGATGGACACAGGGATCTCCAGGATGGACACAGGGATCTCCAGGATGGACACAGGGATCACCAGGAAGGGCAGAAGTCCAGGCACTGCTCTGGGATGAACGCAGGGATCACCAGGAAGGGCAGTGAGAGGGAGGAGGGCAGTGAGAGGGAGGGGAGCAGTCCACCCCCACATCTGCCTGGAACCACCTGACAGTGCTGTCACAGAGGCTCCAGGACACGAGACATATGTGTGTCCCCAAGGATTGGAGCAGCTCAATGAGCAGATGGGAAACTGTTTTTTTCCTCTATTTATTCTTGTCCCTGAAATCAACACATGGTCTGCAAGCCAATCAAACTCACCCACGGATACCAGCACTGCGTAGAAGAGACAGTTCTCTTTTTAAATTAGATCCTTTCAAACACTTACACAGATCCTTGGATATCGCAGGGGCTGTGGAACTGAAACCAGTGAACATCCACAGTAGGTGAGAGGAGGAAAGGCTTCCACCATCTCTCTTGGCAGCTGTATGGAGCTTATGGGAGGAAGAACTTTCTGTTCTCACTGAAGGGAGCAGGCAGGACTATAAATATCCACATGGAACATATTAACTGAAGGATGGAGTGCCATACTAACAACCATTTTTCATGGTAGGACCAAATTTCACAGGTATTAGCAACGTCCTGAAATAAAGTCAGAGAATCAGAGGATAACTGAGGTGAGAAGGGACCCATGAAAGCTTTCAATTCTGCCTCCTGTTTATAGCTGGGACAGCTTCTATGCTAAGGGAGGTGGTTGAGGATCTTTGCAGTTCTCTTCTGATAAATCTCAAGGACGGAGAGCCCACAGCCTCTCCAAGGAATATGGTTCCTGTGCTGCTTAACCCTTATACTGAGGATTTTTTTCCATACACAAACAGAAGGAATTTCCCTTGCTGCAATGCATGACTGCTGCCTTGTCATTTTGCAGCACGCTGTGGCAGAGTCTGAATCCATCATCTATACAATCCCTTTCCATTAATTAGTGATTAGGTGCTTATCTTCCCCAGGATAAATAAACCTAGCCCTCATAGCCTCTCCTGGCATACCATGTGCTGCACTCTCCTGAACACCCCACTGATTTTCTGCTGGACTCGCTCCCTCTTGGTGACTTCTCTGTGGCCCTGGGATACACCAAACCCACATTTTCCAGCTGTGAGGTGCAACCTCACAAGTGCTGAGTGAAGTGTGTGAGCTGTGGCCACACTGTACCTGAGCAGCCCAACACACAGGCAGGTGTCACTCCTTAAATACCCCTGCAGCCCCCCAGCTCCCTCGGGTCCTTTCTGCAGAGCTCCCTGAGCTGTCAGTGCCCAGCCCATGTGGCTGATGTGTCCCCAGGGCAGGACTGGCTGTGTTTTACCTCACTAAATGTCCTGAGCTTCTGTTACCCTGCTCCTCAAGCTTTCCAAGGCGTTTCCTATCACTGGAAACAGATCTGGGAGGTTTGGTGACATACTCTGTGTGCCTTCACAAAAGAGAGGAATGACTGTCTCCTAAGGTTTCTGTGCATTTAGCCAGTGTCCCCGGTGCCATGGTGGTTTACACCAACATCACATTTTTTACATTAATAAAGGAAAAGGAAACCCCAAACTCCAACTGACATCAGCAAAAGTTTTTAGTGACTGCAATGACCTTGAGAATACTCCCGTGCAGCAGCAGGATCAGGATGTCAGCATTAGTGCTGGAATGGGGTTGTTTTAACAGGACTTTGCTGAAAAGGAAGGAAGATTTAGTTGCTGCTCAAGCAGAGGTGGGGGTGGTGGTGTTGAAATCTATAACCAGTATCCCTGTTTTAAATTCTGTTAGCAAAATTTATGACACACACTGAAGCCTCGTTTTTCCCCTAGTAAGAATATTTCTTTCAGCTATTCATTTTGCATTTCATGAGACCTTCTGCAGAGGCAGTGAGCTATATCACTCTGTTCTGCTCATATAGCATCCTGAGATCTAGATGCTTCAAAACCTGGGTGTGTTGTAATGACTGTATAAAATATCTCAATGAAATTTCACATCTGCATCCTTGATAATTCATTTGTATTCAAGTGGAAATGTTCATTGCAGCTTTTGCAAAGGCTGATGTAAGCCATGGAGTGGATGTTCACCAAACTCAACCTCCTGTGCCCAGATTCTTCATAGAGTTCATCCTATACATGGGTTCTCCTTTATCACAGGAGTTGTGTGAAACTTTACCTCTCCCTAATGAAATTTCTATTTTTCCCCTCTCTTGCTGCAATTACATATGCAATGCACAAGTACACCATGGCTGTGCTGCTTTAATTTTGTTATAGCACCCAGGGAATAATTAGTTCTGCATCTTCTAACAAAGAGCAAATGTATGCATTCAAAAATTGAATATTTACTTGCCAAAGAGCCATCACAAGTTGTTGTGGGTGCTTGCCCTCATTCTGTGTGGGAAATTAAATGGACTTTGTACCATAATTCTGCTGGTAAAATAAAGGATTGTGCATAACAAGGGAAAAGTGACCCCATTTGGTTGGTAAGAAACACACCCTCTTCTCATGAAACTCTGCTTCACACTGCAACCAGCTCAGGTCTTATCAAATATAACAAGTTAGGACTTTACTGTTCTGAGACACACTGTCTGCTCAGGAGGTACAAGACTAACCCAGTTTGGATTTGAAGAAAATCTTGGGTGGTACCAAATGTCCAGTGTTAGGTGAAACATGTGCAGCCAGAATTCTCATTCCCTTCCCATCTGCTAACATAGAATCGATGAAGTGGGAATGCTCCAAATAAGAAATAAAACCAATTTTTTTTAAAAGTCCCAGAATCAAGGTATCAAAAGCTAAGGCTTGTTGCCCAGATGTCTGCACCCAACTGCAGCTGGTTTGGCCTTTCCAGCCTGGTGAGGATAGATCAGAAAGCATCAAAGATCCTGCTTTGGGTCTTGTTTTAACAGATCATAATTGTACACAACCCAGTGGCTACAGCTGAAAACAGCACTGGGACTGTTTTTGTAACAGAAATGCATTAGGTAAACACATTTCCTTAGCATTTACTGGACCTAAAACCTAAATATCTTCTAATTTCTCTTTCTTGGACACATCATTTGTAAGTAAAACCCTCTGCCCTGTAGCTGGGGCACACAGTTTACACTCCTAAACATCACCTTCTGTTATCCTCCACATTTGTTTGCTGGCACTGGGGAATCTGAATTTTCCCCATCTTCTTTGGAAACATCATAATGCTGAAGGTTTTGAATTCTGACCCTTGCCTTCAGGCTATTAAACACTTGTTCCAGTCCTTTTAGATTAAATATCCCAAATTCTAACTGTCTTTAGGAGGTTAAAAAGCATAGAGAAGACCTTTAGCTTTTTACATCAACTAATCCATTGCTAAACCACCAGCAGTCTCTCTCTCTCTCTCTGCAGATATGCTAACCTCCTGTCACTGCATGAAAGGGTTTAACAGTTTCTGGGACACGGAATACACTCAAGCACAGCATTTTGAACTGCTTTTCACCATGGATTTCATGTACAATTTGAGGCTTGCAAGGCACTACCCAAATGATACACGACAGTTCTGCTTTTCCAACAAAAGCAGCAATAACCACAAACACAGCACAACCTGGTGACCACGCTCAAGTCCCAGCAAACCCCTGCATGGTCAGAGAAACCAGGTGTACACAGGTGCCAGAGCTTTCACCCCACACCTGGGGTTCTGCAGGGGCACACCTCGGCTCACGGGCACGGGCACAGCTCCCAGTGGGCACAAGGCACCACCAGAGCTCTGTGTCCCTCCAGTGCCCTGCACAGCTCTGCAGACTCTCCAGACCTCTTTCACTGCACTCTTACACCTTCCAGCCATGATGTTATGCCAAGCTGGGGAGCAGAGCTCTGCCCAGCCAGTACTGCCTGCAGCCACCCAGCTCTCACTGGTGTGCCCTGGGCAGCAGCCCAGCCTGGGCCAGGTTATGCCCAGGGCATCTTGCCAGCATGTGAAAAATCTTCCTAAGCCATCTTTAAGCATGTTTAGGATAGAGGTTTATGCCCAACTTTTAGACAAAAAGCGTGTTTCTAGGCATGTTCACAATCCTGAAACACAGGGAACCTTACCTTGATAATCCATGGCCAGTAAACGAGTTAAGGACTGCACAGTGGCTCTGTGCTGGACGCACAGGGAGCTTCCCCAGGAGCAGGGAACAGCCACACTGTCAGATTTAGTTCCTTGGAAAGACACCTGGGAATGCTTTTCCAGCACTAGATCAACTGCTTCAATCTTCCAGAGTTGTGTCCTGTTCTCCTTACCTCTCCCTGCCCAGCTCTGCATTCAGGATCTTTAATGCTGAAAAGACAGCACATGTAAAGGTTCTTCGATCTCGACTGTTACACACATAACTAGAAGCTAGACCTTCCTCAAATGCACCCCAGCAGTGATTTTCTGGAAAAACAGGTAAATTTGAAAGTGAGACTTGAGATGAATAGCTGAAAAGCAGTTATTTCACCAAAGAACTGCCTGTGCTCGGACAACTCATAAAAACAAACCTGGCAGAGTTTGTGCTCATGTCACTTTGGCCCTGAACAGATACAAACCTGCAAACACAGGGCAGTGTGGAGCAGTCCTTCTCCCTCTTCCAGAGCTGATAGAAAAAACCTGGGCTTGGCTGATGTGCTGAATACTGAGCAGCAGATACTCTCAAATAGCCTTTCTGGCCAGAACCCTTCACCAGGGGGTTTAAATCTACCTCTTGGTCCTGCGGAGGAGATCTGTCATGAAGGAATGGAGCTGCTCACTTGCCTTCTCATATGTCATCTCCAGAAGCACTCTGACTGTCCAGAACATTTCTATTATCCATCTGTCAGTGCTAAAATGGAGAAAAGGAAAAATATGGTGTGTTCTGTAGATTGCATTTTACTGAAAGGGTAAGGAATGCTTTCAGTAGTGTGTTGAACAGCATGGCACATTTTCTACATCAGGATAATTATTTTTTTTTATCTCAAGGCTTCCTTTTAGGACAAAAGTTGTCACTGGACCTGAAAGTCTTAATTTATAGAATATTTGTAAGTAGATACATGATTATGTTCAATATGTAGTATCTTTTGACTTACTAGTAGCCAAATGCTGCTACAACCAACACACTGAGGATGACTGGTCTGTCTTTTCAACAGCAGCATCACCCTCATCTTAGAGGCACTATAACCACACTTAAATTCCTGCTCAGTAGATGGACACATGTTTATACATCCTCTTCACCTCCATGTGCTGTCTCAAGGCTGCAGACTACACTCCAGGGTGGGCTGTGCTCCAAAGGGATGTGTCAACACCCCCCTCGCACAGCAGCACCCTCTGGACTGGGTCCATGCAGCCCTACACATGCACGTGTGAATTATTGTCTGTACAGCTCCTGAGCTGGCCTGGAAAGATGTTCAAATCAATTAGAATTATCATTAACAGGCAGCTGCTTGCAGTGCATTGTAGTGAGCTGGAGCCTGGGCTGCCATCCAGCCAGGGTGACAACCTCCTCTCAGACAGCCCTACCCCAGAAATTCCTTCACATTTCAGGATCTGGCCCTTGGGAAGCCATAACAACCATGGATATCCCAGATCTGCAGAGGGATTTAAGCAGCTTGCTCGGGAGCAGACTCTACTGAAACATTGCATCTCAGTGCTGACATCCCCCGGGGGAAGAATAAGTAGGAGTTAGGATTTAACCTTTTGGGATGACAGTATGTGGCATATGTTTGAGATAATCAGTGGAATTGCTGAGTGAAGAGCTGTATTATCTTAAAATAAATGTGGTTCACCCAGAAAGGTATTCAAACTCAGCTTCATGCAGTATGAACAATTGTTCACATCCTGTAGCATGCAGCCCTGAGCAGTTACTATACACAAAAAGGGATTAAGTGCTTCTAATTATTTTTATTGTTATCCAAACATTTTGGTATCAGTGAGCCTGTAATAAATAACCATGACATCTCATGGGTACAGCTATCAAATTTACTGTCACTAGCTGAGCTGTTCTGATTAAGGGCCAGAGTTTTTCCAGTAAATACACAGATCCCTCTCTAAGGACTAAAGAATAAATGAGAACTGAAAATCTAAGGGAGAAACAGAAAGGGCTGTGATGTGAGCTTCTTTCTTTGCTCAGAATGTCATGTTTCTGTAAATATAAAAGATGGTGATAGCAGAGCCCTCACCCCACTCACAGGGACTCCTCTCCCACGTTATCCCTCAGCCCCAGGCTGGAAGCAGCTGAGTGCTGCAGTGTTCATGGCACGTCCCTACACTGGCACAGGAGAGAGACACTGTGTCCTGTCCTGGAGACCTTCAGCAACATGAGCAGTCCTCCTGTTCTTTTTCAGGCTGCTTTAAAACACCTGTAAAATAAACTGAGTTACTTAAAGCTACCCTGATGCTTAAACTTACAGCTGAGCTTTCCAAAATAGATTTTATGACCCTTCAGAGACAGGCACTTAACACAGTTGGTTTATGTTTACTCAGCTTCCCCCATTTTTATTTTGGTTCATCAGCAATTTCTGGTCAAGTTTCCAGCCCAAGTCTGTAAAGGTTTAATCTTTGGTAGTGAATGGGACTCGAAGCAATCAAGTAAGAGCCACACTCTTAGATAAGGTTTTGTAAATGCGAGACATTCGAGATGCAAGTAGGTGAAACAGATCAGTTTTCATCTCATAGGTTTTGTTTTTCAAGTTCTGGAGACAATAAATGCTTTTCCAGCTTTCTCTAAGGATTTCAGCATTGCTTTACCCTCTCTTCCTTCCTGAGAAATGTGATGAAACAGAAAGAGAAAAAGCATTCCCATTCTCTTCTGACATCTCCTGCTGGGACATAAACACTCTGCTCTGCCTTGAGCCACCTTCACTTGGACCCCAGCCATAAGTGCTCTCCTCTATCCATTTTAAACGTTCCATTGCCATATTCCAGAGCTTCTCTCGCTGCTGCCCTCACTCCTGTTCAAAGTCTCCCTTCTTGCTGGTGAGCTGGCATCCCTTTCCCATCCATTACCTGCATGGATTTTCTGCACTGGCCAGTGAAGCCTCATGGCAAGCTGTACTGATGGCAGCTGGACATCGTGCAGTGCTTTGGAAACTTGCACAACTAGAACAAGCAGAAGCCCTGTCACCCACACCTGGAGCTCTACAAAATTCCTCAGGCCTGGGAAGGTACAAACTTCAGTGGGAGCTCTCTCTGTGCCTGGGGCTCTGAAAGTCCACCTGGACCCTCCAGCATGGAGTGAGACCTGGTTCCATGGCATCTCCTCCTCACCTCAGGCAGGAGGGATTTACTGCCCGTCTATTGCTGTGAATCTTATAGGAGCCACGTCTTTAAGCCACCATCCCTCTATCAAACTGGTGAAACTGTCTGACAGTGCCAGCAGCTTTCAGGAGGGATGGACAGAGTCTGGACAAGCAAAGTCCAAATCTGTACTTTGGACCTGAACTCATCCAAGTCCTCTCTGCCTGGGGTGTAGAGAGAGGTCTCGGGGGTTTCAGCTCTTCTCTAGGGCTCAGCAGTCCTGAGATGGTTTGCAAAGGTGTTTGTTTACTGTGTGTTCTCCAAATAAACTTTTGCTTCCTTGCTGCTCCGTGGGAATCTCCCCTCGGCAGATAAAGCAGCTCCTGACAATCTCTCCACAGAGCCATTGTTTGTTGCTGTAACAATCAGAGGAGCAGCAGGAGGGGTTTAAACAGCCTGCTCCCAGCACACGCAGCTCAGAGAAGACGGGAAAAGAGAAGGAGGTGGTGGAGGGAGAGGTAATGGAGAGCATAGAGAAAAAAGAAGGGGGAAAAAAAGATGAACAGGCTTGTTTCTCCTCAAGCTTCACAGTTTCCCAGGAAAGATAGAAGCATGTTATCCCAGCTGCCCCTGATAAACACAGCACAGGACAGACAAGGGATGCCAGACTCCTTTCCTGCTGGAGGCAGCAGTGTAAAGGCAGCTGCTTCCTGAAGAGCCATAGGAACTTGTGGGGTTGTTCCTCCTAATGGCTGGAAAGGACTCGCACAGGTCACAAAGAAAGTGTTTCTAGTCCCATCTCACTGATTTTCCAGGAAGCTCTCTGAAGCATCCACCAGCAGTACCCAGAAAGTCATTCCTTGGAGCCAGAGCAGAACAAAGAGAACACAGACAGGCAGGAGGAAGTCAAGGGGAAGGAAGGCTTGGCACAAAGTGAAGTAGCTTCTTTTCTTGCTGGAGTTCTCTATCCTGTAATTTACCTACAGCAGAACTGTGCAAATTTGCAATAATGGCTGGGAGACCCATTGTGAGCTACTGAACCTTATGAATTACAAAGCAATTGGAAAAACACAATGAAAACAATGACTTGCTCCATAAAGTATTCCTAGATCCTTTACTAGGATGGCTAAAGGTCTAGTTATTGAAAAGAACACTTTGCAGTATGCTGCCATACTTATGAGGGGATGCTTAGCAAAGAAACAAGCAAAGGCTGAAGTCCTAATAAAGAGATATTTCACTGTGAGCAAGCAGATCAAAACTTCCACAGCGGTCAAAATTATGTCTAGGAAGAAATACCCAGAACCAAATGATGAGCTGTAGTGGATTTTATAAGAGTGCAGGTTAATGAAATTTCATTTGGGGCTGTTGTGCAAATCCTCAGTCAGTCCTTTGTTTTAGGGAAGCCCCCTCGTCCACGTGCAGGTGGCACAAGGCAGCTCAAACCCCTGTGGCAGGAGCAAGGAGCCTCCTCTGCAGCCTCTCCTCCCCTCCTGCAGCCCTGGGGGCACTGCTGGGACAGACGGTGCTGCTGAGAGCTGGGTGTGCTGGGGATGCAGGCTACAAACCATGCAGAGGAGACAAAATCCTCTGCCATAACACTGGCAGACCTCAAAGTGAGTAGAGATCAGGGAATGGACAGCGACAGGTAGAGCTCACCCCACGAGCTCCTGCTGGAGCACTGGGGGCCTGCACGGGCCAGGCTGAACCTTCAGGCACAGCCTGAGCCCCTGACAAGCCTCAGAACCACTGCAAAATGAGGAAAGTGTTGCCCTCTGCTTTGCCATTTCTCGCTACCTCCGGCTGTGATACTGACACTCACCCCTCACATGCACAGTAATAAACGAGCAGCACGTACAACATGATAAAGACGTTTGTTTTCCCTCCCTTTTCTTTTTTTCTTTCTCTGCATTTACTACAGATGCGCTTGTTAGTGATGGATGAGTTTAATCCTTGCTCTTTTTCTCAAGTTTGATGATTATTTACTGGTGGTATTGCTTGATGATCTCTACCTACAAAAGGGAATTTTCTAATATGTAATGTCTGCATTAATGGGACTTTGGGCATCTATAAATCATCTGACCCTGATACCCATTGTTGAATAAGTATTTCTGAGATGGATAACTGCCCACAGTCCCTTTCAAAATCCACCATGGCGTCTTTTAACCCTCTTTTTTTTTTAAAACCCTTTATGAAGATCATCCCTTCTCTCCTCCCAAGAAAAACCTGTGAATGCTTTCAGCATTTAAAGAAACCAAATCCTTCTAATGGTTTTGCTGATGGTTTGCTTAGGTTGTAGTTCAGCTGCCTGAATTTTAAACCTTGATGTTATTTATATTTGTATAACATTGATCAGAACTGGCTGGCCTTACCCCTGCAGATGTCTGACTCCAACAAGGCTGGAGTTTTGCTTTGGATTTGTTACAAATTCCCATAAGTCTCTATCATTGAATTTGTGCCTGGTTTTCCTACTAAATTTCCCCTTTTTTATAAGATTATAACCATAATAAGAGGTTCAATATTTGTAGTATTGGAATATACCTTCCCCAGGCTTTTTAATCAGCATTATTAGTATTTGGCCACAAGCCTGGTCCACATAAATCACGTGAGGCAGACAGTCACCCTCAGTGCTGCTGTACAAACATGGCAGGCTGACCTTTACAATAACACTGCAGTGATCACATTCCACATTTCCAGATATGCATTGACCCTGAGGGATCCCACTCCAGCACAAGGTGCACTGACTGCCACTGGGAATGCAGGACCTTCAGTGCACAAACCACGGGCTCTCAGCCTGCACAGCTCAGAGAGAAGCAAGATTTTGGGCATGGAAACCAGCACAACCCAAAGGTGCCTGTGAGCCTCTGACTCAGTCTGAGCAGAATCAAGTCCTCAGGGTTTCCCTGGGAGCTCCCACCAAACTCAGCTCTGTGAAGCACAGAGGGGATGGAGAAAAAGAGGTGAAAGCCAGAGTTGGGCACAAGAGGAACACAATTGTAGTTCCTCAAGTTGAGGTAGGAAAGGAAGAAGGAATATATATCTTTGAGATAAGAATGGCTGGAAGGAGAGAAGAGAAGTCAGCTTGGCAGGTAGACACAGCTATCCTACAAGTTACATTGTCCCCTGAGAAACACTTGTGCACCCAGAAGTTTGCCTATTCTTTCTAAATGCGACAATTAGAGCTATTCCCTCTTCCCACACATCTTACTCCAAATAGAAATTAACTGAAATTGAGTGACAGGGGATTTGGTTTTCTTACAACATCAGGTTTGCTATCTGACTCATGAAATGGCAACACATCTTGGATAAAAAGTTTGGGGAGCACAAGTTTCTGCCAGATGGAGAAAATTCTGGCTCAGGAGTCCGTGACGCTTCTGTAAAAACCCTTTTAACATTTAGCAAATAATTAATGTTTAAGTAAATTCTGAGTGAGGATGACCCTGGAAATAACAAGAGATCTCTCACTTTTAGTGACGTTTGCTGCCTTCCCAGAAAGTCCCCTGGACACCCAGACTCCTCCTCTCCACAGAGAAGACATTGCCCCTCACGCAGAGGCACAATGAATGCTGTGAGGGTAAGAAAACATCACTGCCAGGCACCCACAGGGAGAGCTGACTCAAGACACCCACACGCCAGAAAGCAAATGAAGGGTTCCCATGTTTATATTGATGGTGCATCTGAGGGAAAGCACAGGGAAAACTGTGATAAGGACAGGCTTGGCTGGCTCACACCGTGGGGCAATAAACACCTCCTCAGGAAGCCCCTGCAGCGTGGGTTTGTACAAAGCTCAAATGGAATTAGCCTTCCTTAAAACATGAACAGCAAACCATGCAAACAAACCATGAGTGGCACTTTCTCCTTCACCACTTTTTGATCCATGTGACTATAAGCACCATCCCACCAAACACTCTTAACCTGAATGTGTTTTGGATGCTTCAGATGTTCCCAGAGTTCTTTCCAAACCTCTTTATCTCTCCTGGTGAACCAGGTTTGGTCCTACCACAGCAGTGCGAAATTCAGCTGACAGCACCATCACACAGATCAGATCTTAGAATTTAGATCTTAGATCTTAGAAAAATCTTAGAATTTGTCCAAGCTGTAGAAAAGAGATAATGTAAGTAGTGCTGCCTGCTGCGTGCCATTTGGGTGGAATGCATATCAGCATCAAGCATATAAAAATTTGATTTTGTCTGACTGGAAAACATAGCATTCAGAATGGAAGGTTAGAAGAAAAAAAACATGGCAAAGCAGGGTGTGTTTTGAAACATCTCCCAAGTGTTAAAGACTGTTTGAGGGTTGTTATTTCCACAGATTTAGACTCTAACACAAAACACAAAGTTTTTCTGCCCCGAGAGAGCAGCATGGCTGGACGAGACAGCTACGCCCTTTTCAGTGGAATATCACAGGTGGGAATGCACTGATTTTTCACCAAAGCACACAGCTTCACTACTCCATGAATATAAAGAAAAAAATAAACATTATTAAAGGGTTTCAGTCTACACTGCAAACGTTACTGGTCTTGAAAGTGTTTTGAATGTTTGTACATGGAGCTTTGTTCATATAAACAGGCAGCAGAACTGTGGTAGTCAGTACCTGTATATAAACACACATATAGAAAGCTTTGCAGGGTCTGGGCCTATTCTTCCAGCTCTTATCAATTCATGTGGATTAAAAGGCAAAGGGTATTTCTGACCCAACAACAAGAAAATCTTTCTTAACTCCGGCTGAACCAAGCACATACGCTTTCGGTGAGAAACAAGTTTCGCTGGTAACAGAACCACTTGTAATTTTTTCAGTTCTGGTGTTCTTTCATGGAACTTCAGCTAAAACTTCATCTTTTGTGCTGAATTACCACAGAAGATGCTGAAATTGCAATAACTCCTGTTTGTTAAGACCACAACTGCTTTCGAGACTGAACAAAATGAAAGCTGCCTTCCTTTACCACCCAAGATGCTGCTGTATTTCAAAGGGGTGATAGCCAAATGCATACAGATGATAAGAACAAACTGTTCAAGGAATGATTCTCAGCAATGACTAATATTCGATAATAGCAGCCATGAAATGAAAGCAGCGTTAAGTTTTATTAAATGATTTTCCACTGCCTCCACACTGAAGCATTAGCCTGTGCAGCAGAGAGCTCAACTAAATTAACAGTTGAGAAAGAAGTATCAGGAGCTATTACAAAATGTATTCCCAGTAATGAAATTCAAAGTCCATGGGAGCAGTTGTTTTATAGAGGTGGAAGGGGGGAAAGAAAGTCAATCCTTGTCAGGAGCCCATGAGAAGTGGAACTATCAAACTCCTCCACTTCACCCTCCTCTGCAGAGTGCCTTGACCACATTGGTACTTACTGTGCTGGGAATGAGCACAGGCCAAACTGAGGTTTGAAGGGCCAAGAGGATCTAGGCTACGTCCCCCTGCCATCAAACCAGAACCTTTCCAGTCCTCATTCCCACAGAGCTGTAAGCCCTTACTGCTCATTCTGCAGGTATTGCCTCAGCAGGGGCAGACTTTGTAGTTGAAAACTGCTTCCCCAGCACAGTGAACAGAAGAAAAAATGTCAGCCTACGTGCTTGTATTTCACAGCCAAAAGGACTTACTGCAGATGTGAAGGGACCCCAGGTGTCCCCATGGTACAGGGATGCTGCCACAGCCAGCTCCTGCAACAGAGTGTGCCACCAGCATGTGCTGTGGGCCTGGTTCTCAGCTCAGCTCACAGAGGCCCCCCAGTTCCACTTTCCAAACAAGAAGGGAAGTGTTCCCAAAGCACTTGCTCTAGGTAAAACACCTTATGGTTTGGCCTGCCCAGATGCCATCACCCACAGGCAGAAGTTTGGCCATCCTGCCCCATCCCTGGCAGTGTCCAAGGCCAGGTTGGATGGGGGCTGGAGCAACCTGGGATAGTGAAAGGTGTCCCTGCCCATGGCAGGGGCTGGAAGGAGATGAGCTTTAAGGTCCCTTCCAACCCAACCCATTCCATGGTGCTCTGTCCCGACTGGATATCGCCCTGTAGAGGGGTGAGTGTATCACCCATGAGGAACCCGGCAGAGCTACAAGGACTGAAGTTCGGCAAACAATTGAGAGTTCTCCCAGTCCAGACAAATAAAAGAAATTAACATGGTGCAAACAGTGTGACCCAACTCACTTCTGTTCCTTCTTGTTGGGCCAGTGCTGGTACCTCGGGATGTTCTGTAACTCCCACTGTTTAGTCATCTCAGAGCTAATTACACATCTGCTCCTAAGTTTCTTCAATCCATTATTTTTATAAGTAACTGAAAGAGTTCAGTCTAGAAAGATATTCAAAGGAAGACACCTTGTTCATGAGCTATAATTATCAGGCTAGAGAGAGGATATCTGAGACTAGAAAATTTCACGGGGAAAGAAAAAAAATTAAAACCAAGGTGCCATACCTGAAAAATGATCAGTCGCATTCACACTGAAAATCAAATCTAACATTCATACAACTTAAACACTGATCACTCATGGGTATTAGCATTTATCAGCAACTGAGCATCTAAATTAGAAAGCATAGTGTTCAACCACAGGTTCTCAGATTCCGTGTAGGAAACACTGAATAGAACTTGTGGTCTATGAATCAGAAGGTCAGACAAACTCCTGATCCTAGTATCTTTAAACAGTTAACAGCATTCTCTTCCCAATGCTGCCATCCTTATTGGAGCCTCAGCAATTGGCCAGATGAAAGAAAAAAAACCAATCCTTGTGTGATAAAAATTAATTTACTACCCAAAAAGATCAATTACAAAGGCTGGTAGGTCAGAGACACTAAAAAGATACACAACTTCAATTACAGGCACATTTTGCTAAAGTATGAAACGCCAATTACTTTTTTTAGCTGTTCAGCTTCGTCATTAATACCTGCTCTGGGATCACTTTATGCCACAGCAAATAAAGGAAAGATGAGAAGTGAGCTCCAGTCACTGTGGCTTTGGAAATGACAGGCTTTGCATCACCAGCTTTCTTGCCCTTCCTACTCTCCACCTCCAGGGATCTGAAGCCTCAAGTCTCACCCTGATTAAACTCCATGTATAAACACCATCAGAAGGATCAGTTTACTTACATTTTCTTGGTAAAAGAAGGGGGAAACAAACCAAGATGTGTGTATATATAACAGCAAAAGCCTAATTTATGTGAGGCTTCTACTGTGGCAGACCTGATGAGACAAAGAATTCACAGATCTGAACGTATCTGCCCAGCTCCCGTGTCTGGAGACACAGCCCCAGGTGACTCCCTGATCCCCACAGAAAAGATGGCTCATTCTGTAGCCTCACCCCTCTCTCTTGCATGCTTGCCTTGTCTGAGCTTCCATCTGAGCCATGACTCTGCTTCATGTTATCGTTATGGGGCAAATTGTCTCTCCAGGGCTGCCCACAGAGCCTGCACAGTCACTGGTGACAGAGAGAAAGCCTTAACCAGCCTTGGTCCCAATAAAGAACACAGCAACCGCCCAAGTGTGTTCCTATAATGACCTAGGGATGCCTCTATGGTGTTAAGAACATTTGTAAACCTTCTTCATAACTATTAATTACTTGGAAATACAAAAACCTAATCAGCTTAGGTTTGCCTAAGATCCGCCTTGGCCTGTTTACACCAGGCGTTGTTTTGCTGCCAGTTACTGTGCCTGAGCTGTCACAGCAGATTTCCTTGCCCATGGGAGTGTGGATGTGCAGTGACGGGCGTGTTTGTGCTGGAGCATTACTTATGCAGGCCAGAAGGTCTCCGTGTCCCCTCCACTTCTTCAAGGGCGTCTTGCAGCTATAACTGTCTGTGCTATAAATACTCCAACCTGGGCTCGCTTTCCAGCCCAGGCACACGGGCTGTCAGGGTACAATAAGAACTCACAAAGGTGTGGAATGCACTCACACTGGAACAGACCCATCAGCTGGCAGAATGGCCACAGACCGTTTGAGAAAATTGTTTAATGGCATTAAAACTTTGCATCTCATTCCCTTCAACTCCAAAGCTTTTTTTCCAACATCGTATAGCTGCTACCACCCTGGTCCAAACAGCATCACCACCTGACCTGACCTGATCCCAGGTAAGTGTGCAGTCCTGCTGGGTGATAACACTGGACTAGACCCCTCCTGATAACCACTACCTCCTTTTAGCTCCATATTCAAAACACAAACAAGAAATCCAAGCTATAAAAAGATTCAAGATCAAAGTCTAGTAATGAGGATCTGCAATGTTGGTTATGCTCAGCGGTAAGAAATCTACGTTTTGGAGATGAAGAGTGGTCTTGGATTAAACCTGGTCCTGGTTTGATTCTTGAGAGACACGAGAGATAAACTGTGAAAGAAGTGGCATAGACAAAATGACTTGGCTTTAGGTGGAGAGCAATTCCTAGATTTAGATTAACTCCACAAAAGTAATGGGACTCCAGCTTTTTCTCTTCTCTGGCAGCCCTTCAGTCTGCTTTTCTCGCCCTCTGATTGTGTTGCTATTTTCAGTAGTTCCTTGGAGGGATACAGAGGTCTCTAACTTAGGTGCATTAGGCTTTTTCAAGCACCTAGGTGAGCCAAAACATTGCCAAAATTATGTACTCTGATTTGCCTTTCCTGTCATTTCCCAAGCAGCTACTTTCCTTCTCTGAGCACATAGAAAGATTGCAGTGCCTAAATTTAATGTTTAAAGCAGAGGCACGAAATTCTTCCTATCCCCCTCCATGCCTGGAAACCATGTAGGTTTAGTATAGACCAGGATCTCTCAGCACAATTGCATTCTTATTTCCACCAAGGCCGTTTTTTCCTTCACAGGAAAGTTGCATTGACAAAATTATAACCACACAGACACATTAATGAGAATCAACAAGGAGGTATTTCCTCCCTTCGCCTTGGTGTCCTTACTCTCTCCAGGGGATTAACACACATGCCCATGCAGACTGCATGGTCACTTCACTCCCACACTCAGCTCAGCAGCCACCAGACAGCCCCCAGCACTGGCTTCAGGTTTGCTGTCTCTTCATTTTATGACTCTCCCTCTTTTCTTGGCTTCTTTGTGCCTTATGAAAACCGTATGCAAATTCCTTCAAATCTGTGTCCCAATTCTATCTAAATTCATCAGCAGGCTTTATTCTGTTAGTTTGTGTTTCCCTCTTGGAGATGGCCTCATCATACCCCTCATTCATGACACGGATCTGGTCTCCAGTCCCAGAAAGTCTTTACAAACAGCAACACATCCTGCCTCCTGCAGAGCTCAGACATCAGGAGCTTTCTCAGGGAGGGTTTAGAGTGGAGTTGCCTCGTTCCAGGGCCCAAATCACCCCACTCCCCCTGTGTTCTTGAGCCCTCACACTGCTCTGAACGGTGTCTGTAAACTGATTTCCAGGTAGTTTTTACAGGCAGAAAACACCACCACTGAGAAAGAGTGAAGTGAAAGGCTGGCACAGTTAAAGCAGTTCCCAAAGTGGTCTGGAGAACCTGTGGGTTACGAATGTACTGACCTGATCATTCGACACCTAGACAGCCATGGGCTCAAACTTCTCTGAAAACCAGTAATAGCAGATGTTGATTTTTGTAAGAACCTTGAAAACACTACCTAAAACCGACGTAAATCTTGTGAACTGAAGAAGTGATGGAATATTTTGAAACATCTGGATATCTTGTGCTTCTACAGAGGGAAACCCTGCCATCTTCTAACTCTCCTATCCTGTGGCTAGCAGAGTGCAGCTGATACCACACCTACTCTCAAAAGGCAAATGTGTGCAGCACCTTTTTGTTGGCTTCCACAAGAAGGGATGGCCTTCTGAGCCTCTCTACACCCTTCAGCTGCTCTTACCAACTGGATCTTCCCACACTGCACCTACAAGAAAAGTTCCCCAAAAAGCAAACCCAGCACATCTGAGAGATTAAAAGACCCTCACATCTAAATGCTACAGGAGGTTGGTGCAGCCTGTGGCTGGCAGATGTTCCATGAATTCAAATTGCTGAACTCCACTCCCAGCTTTACTGCAGCTCCTCATAACCTTGAGTAAGTCGTTTTGCTTTTCTTCTTTCTGCTCTCCTGGTTTGTTTTTCAGGTGAAATATCCCTTGGGAATGGCTGTGTCTCATACAGTGTGCTGAGATAGCAGAGCCCTAAGCTGTAGGGTTGCAGACTTGGCTGGGCAATATACCTGATTAACAAAGGAAATAGCTGCAAGGAAATGTTTCCTATCACGACCTACTTATCAATTAAAATTCTGTTACACATGCTTTTTGCATAAGAATTATCTTTTTCACTTGAAACTAGACATAAGAAAAAATGTCCTGAAGCTCAAGAGATTTGGATTGATTTGTCATTAACATCCACAGGGACATACTGCAAGGTCTGGTTCCTGCGCTGCCTGTCATCCTCGGGCTGCTGCACATTTACAACAGATGGGCTGGACTCCCTTGAGACTCACAGCCACCTATCAGGCCCTGATATAGCTGTGGGAATTGCTCTTGATCCTCTCTGCCTCTTGTTTTCTAATATCTTCTGAGAGAGCATCATCCCTGCACGTCCCCTTTCCGCAGCGATCTGACAATGCAGAGTAGCAGTCCGTGTCCTCCCTCCTGCTTGCAGAGACTTTGCTCCGAGGTCAATGTTCTGTCTGGCAATTTGTTCCCATCAAAGCTCTTTTGTTTACTGCCTAGGAAAATGTCTGTGGCAAACCCACGGTATTTCACTAAAATCCAGGGAGCATTAGTCAGAAAAGGGCAGAGTCATTAAGCAAAATTATTGGAAGTTCGTTCATCTCTCCCAAATGCACGGTAATGTTTTCTTACTGTGACTTACACATTCCAACCGTGGCCCAAGGAACAGGTTGACACTTATATATTTTAAGGCATATCCTCTTCTAGTTCACTGCAGGTGACTTCTAAAGCTCCTAAGAAAGAAAGAAATTAGATTTCAAGGACACTTTTTGAAGATACCCTGTGTGATCTAAAAGGCCTGCTGTGGATTACCATCCTGACACCAGAACTGCAGGTTCATGGCATCGTGCTCTCTATGAAGACAAATCAGTTGCTGCCTGACCAGAAACAAGCAAAACTCTGCAGTTCAATAGAGGGACCAATGCATAGAAACAACCAATATATAAGAATGAAACTCTTGTTCAAACAAGATCATTCATTTCACAGTTAGGGCAAAGTGCTTGTGCTTTAAAGGACTTTCCATTCTATATCACCTCCAGGAGCCCAGGTGGTGACCAGTTTCCAACACTGCCCCAGCAGTGACTTTGAAGGTGACTGCTCTTTCTTCCTGTTTCTTTCTATGAGGATCCCGGTGACCTTTAGAATTTTAGTATAAAAATAAGGACTTTTCCCAAGATGTAGCCTATAAGAGCCTTTATCTACTTGTAAGGAACACTTACACAAATCTAACATAATTAACACATCACTGGAACTTAATAAAACCATCAGCACTAACCACAAACACACACACAAACTCCGCAGAAGGAGGTGGTGTTATCTCACTGAGTGGGTCCCTTATAGACAGCCACATATATCCCCAAAACCTGTACTGTCCTTTAAGGGGAGAGCAACAACCATTTTTGGTTATGAGCTCTGGTTATTTTTATTATTGCATTATCTCTGAGGTGTGTGGAATGCAAGCAGCTCCATTAAGCAATTACCTGTATGTGGGCCAGTAGAGCAGCAGCTTTGATGAAACCCTGAATTCATGAACTGGAATCACACCTCTGCAAAAGGCTCTTTGATCATACACAAGCAAAGGAATCACCATTTCATGTTCTTTCCTGCATCTGGTAAACGAGGAAAACCCATGCTTGCATCCTCAGGGACATTCTTAACTAAAAATAGAAAAGCTGCAACAGCAACCTCGCTGCACAGGGTGTGTAATCTGCTGAAGCACTGCATGGGGGTTGTCTCTGATTCCAAAAAAATACTCTAAAGACCAGTGCCAATGTTCTTGAAAGGATTATAAACCACTGCTGCCTCCAGCCCGGCATTTACCCCAGCCACACGGGAAATCTTTTCTAACTGGCTGAAGGAGATGAGGGAAGAATTAGGAGCACCTCAGCTGCCACATCCAAAGCTCATGGAAACTGGACCCAAGTGAATCCAGGACAGCCAGGAGAGCCCCCAGCAGGATTCTGAGGCACTCAGTGCTGTGCTCTCACCCTCCAGCAGCTCCCTTCAGTGTGACCCAACATTACAACAGTGCAGCTCCTTATCCTCACCCCTGCTTTCCTGGACATGGTGAAGTGACTGCTGAGTCCAGTAGAGTTGTGTCTCACCCCACCAGGACACCTCAGCTGTCTGGAGCCCATCTCCCTGAGCCAGTCTCAGCCATGCCCATGGCACACACAGATTCATTAGCTCAGCAAGCAGGCAAATGGCCAGGCCTGGCTCACCAGCCCTTGTTGGAGACAAAAATGTGCACAAGTGACTCGGAGATACTTCACCTCCCACCCTGGGGTCCCCATTCTCTTCCCAAATCCCCTTGGAGCACATCTTCTGCCATCCAACATCAAAAGCAATAGTTCTGTGTCCTGCTGATGGCAGCCAAAGATATCCTGCAAGAGACCTTCCCTTTGTGTAACTGAAAACTGAAAGGCTGGATTTTCCCAGCACCTTGGAACAAGTCAGAAACCATTACCTGAGTACCAATGCAATTACACCTGCATGAAATGAGAGCTGCAGGAGCTGAGAGTGAAGTGGTTCTATTCCAGGGAACAGCCTTCAGCAGCTTTTCCACACAGGGATGTTCTGCACAGAAAATTGCCCAGTGGCCCCAGAGGCTGGAAACTCTATTTCTTCCTTACTGCATGGAAGAGATCAATATCATGTCTGAACTATTAAAATTAGCAAAACCCTAAATTGTTCAATTAGCATGAAGTAATCAAGGTGAGAGTTCTCTGTGAAAAGTACTGAGGCACAGCTTGAGTTCATAGCAAGGATACAATGGAGTGAAAGTGTGTGGCCAGTTTGGGGAAAAACAAAGCATGGAGTGACTTCCTAGAGTGTGTAAAAGACATTTTCCTCAGGTTTCAGAGCTAAATACGATACATAGGATTGTTTAGTTCAGTCTTTAACATCACTTCTGGATAGAGGAAGCCTTAGTACCTACATTTTTGGGGGAAAAAGGGTTTGCTACAGTCTGGATCTTAAAAAATCATTCTGCTGATGATTCTTAAAATTCCAGTTCAATTTCAGACACTTCAAAAGTTGAGTAAAATTTTACTGGTGCACTTTCAGGCTGAGCACAAAAGCTCAGTTCCAAACAGAAATGCTGCATCAAAATTGACTTGATGTCTTTTCTTGTAAAGTTGCTTTTAATGTAATAAACAGCAACATCATTAATGCATTTTACACCACTGAGAGCCATAGAGATAAACTCTGCTGCGGTGACACAAAATACCCAGACTTCTGCAAAGGCAAAGCAATAAATATCATCACTTATTCTACAGAAATACACAAGAATTCCAAATATGAAAGCAATGAATATCTGTAAATGGCTTCCTTACTCTTTTCTGCTTTTTAAGGTAAAACAATGATAGGAGATTGTTCTTTACTTGCAGCATTCCCAAAATGTGCATTCACATTTCTCCAAAGAAGGTGGATGGGGAATGGAGACAAGGAGATGCAGAGGGGAAAGTCTTCCCACTGTTGTTCTTTACAGCTTTCTTGAGCTGCTCGTGCCTGAGACACAAACAGCAGGTCTGGCAGCTGCCACACACTCACCTGAGCCCAGGTACAGCCTCAGCAAGGTGTTCCAGCAAAGGAAACCCTGAGTTTTAACTGTTCCCAAACCCAACTCCCCCTCCCACTGCCACAGCCAGCAATAACACAGAGCACTTCTTTGTTTTGCACCCAGCTGCCTCCAGAGGGGAGGTGCAGATCATTCACCTGCATGCTCAGACTTCAAAAAAAGGGGTCTAAATTTCCATTTTAGCCCTAAAGAGATAACTTTTTCCTTGAAGTACTGAATGCTTCAGTGGCTTCACTGGAAATCCTGAGCATTCAGCAGCATTCCTCTTCCCAGGGTCACGCAAAGTTTATCTTTCCAAATCACTCAGTGCATCTGTAATCAAACTGTGTCTTGGCTGTAGTCTCTAAGTTTCTATCTTACTGTCTGTCACTTCCTTCACAGGTTTACAGGAGGTCAGAGCCCCCTGTCCTTCACATCTTCTCTCACTGAAAACATATCTAGCTAAAGCCAAAAGACAACTGATGGAGCTTCTCACGCATGACTAGAAGATTTAAGATAATTTCCACAGCAGAACGCTTTCCATGGTGGTTTTTTTTTCAGCTGCCAAGTGGTTACTCATGCAAATCAGCTGTCTCCTAAGTAAAAGCACTTCAAGGGATGCACTCAGTACCCCTCCAGACCATTATATTAAAAGTTGTTATGATATCTCTGATTTAAATCAGTTCTTACTGTGAAAGCTATTAGGTTAATCAAAATATAAGGGAGCCCACCATTTATTTTTAATTAATAAATTACAAGTTATTGTGCAATCAGTAAGATTTCATCAAGGTTAAAATGAAATGCTCATCCCATGATCCATGAACACAACTTTCAGCTGAGGATCATGCAACAATGCCAGAAGATGAAGACTGTAGTTCCAAATGTGACTGTTCCTGCAGCACTGCAATAACGTGGCCTTGAGCTCACACAAAGCTTTAAAACAGTAAGGTTGCACTGTTTCAGAAAGTATTTCAAAGTGTGTTTAAAATTCAGCCCATATTTCAGTCCCATTAAATGGAACATCTTTTAAACCTATCCATAAATCTAAATACAGACATCAATTGTTCCCTGACTAGACAATTTAATTAAACATTTATTTTTCTGAGCAGGGGTCTGAGCACCTAAGGAAAGCAGCAGCACGGGCAGTAGCCCCCAGAGCTCCCCACTGTGCAGAGCTGCTCTTTGGCCATACCCAGGTCCAGCCCAAGCCTTTGCATAATCCTGGAAATGCCTCCTCAGAAGCTCGTTTTGTTTACATCAGTCTCCTCATCAGCCTGAAGAGAGCTGCTGCTTTCTGTAAAGTGAATGACATCTCTGTAGGCTGGAGACTGATGTTTATATTACCTTCAGTGACTCACAGGAAAAATTAAACATTCTGTCTTACAGTGGCTTCATCTCTTTGACTCACAGTGTCAAGACCGGGCTCTGCATCAACCACTCGCTGCAGGTACTCCTCAGGTTCAAGGATGGCTCTGGAGAGCTCTGAAGTGACTGTATTTCTATAAAGATAGCTTCTAGTTAAGGAAAAGCTTACAGCTACTCACACTGAAAGCCTGAGGATATGATCTTCGCACACAGCAGCAGGACCACAAGCAGAATGGGCAGTAGGACAATGAGTTTTTGCTGAGTAACTGGATCTTGTTGTGACTCCATTTTAGAAAATCAAAATAGTTGTTCAGGATGAGGACTGGAACCCTGGCACCCGTAATGTGACAAGGCACCCTCGAAGTGCGTCCTCACAGCACTGGCTTGTTGGGCTGTACAGCTCCCTGAACCCAGCAGAGCAAGTTCTCCAGCACAGGAGAATGTGGTGCTCTATTAACCTTAAAAAAAGAAACTTGCATAGAACTCCCATTCACTGTAAAAGATGCTCACATATACTAAGTACATTTATAGGTTGTGCTGAAGAAAAGTAAAATTCTCGCATTTTCAAAAAAAAAATTAAAATTGAGTTGGAAAAATCCAAATTGCTTTGAAAAACAAATCAGGTTCTGGGTCCTGATATTGAAGGATGTTTAAAAATTAAAGCCAACAGATAAATATTGCAGTTGATTTCAGTCATGGACTAAAATCTCTCTGATGTCTGGGGGAACTTAAAACTCACCAGCTCTTTTGAAATAAACACTGATGCTCTTCCCCCAGGTTCAAAGAAATTGGAGAACGATACCAATTCTGTATTCAAATCAGCCCATGAGGATTAGACAAAGGTAGCTATTATCTCTGCAAAGCATGTGCATAACAATGAACATTTAAAGAGAAAATCTTCCATTTCAGTAAAATTTTATGAGAACATGAAAAACAGTAAAACCTTTATCTCAGACACCTTATGCAACATCCTCCTCCTAGCAGCACTTTTCTCTCTGATGGGTTTTACAATATTCCTACTCAAGAAACCATTCTTTTCAAAATGCTACATTTGCAGGGGTACATTCTCATTTCACCGTGTTTTAAAAACCAATAATTCTGTTTGAGAGATGTCAATGCTTTTTTGTACTTGCCGTGTAGATAAGGTAACACACAGCATATTTTATTGGCTCAGTTTTAAAAGTCTCGAAAATCAACAATTCTCACTGATTACAGCTTGCTTTGGGAAAATGTGATTTTTATTTAAGGCAATAGCTAATTCTCCAGCTACTTTGCAGTGTAGTATTGGGATTTAGCTCTGACAGTGACTGTGGGTTTTTATTATCAGGAAGTCATTTGAACAATATTGATTATTCTTTAGCTAAATCCAAACAAGTGCCAAGAACAAGTCCAACTAATTTGTAAATATAAACAAAACCACAGTGCCACAGCTCCCAGGAGCTCACGTGCCAGGACTTTACCATGTATTGCTTCCACGTCTCAGCACTGGGAAAAGCATTCTGTCTCCTGTGACTGCAAAGATAACCTTGAAAATGCCCCATATCAGAGCAATACGTGGGTTTAAACCCAGAAAACAGCTTTTATTTCTAAATTTGGAATTCTTAAGTCAGTCTCATAATTCTAGTATCTCACATAGAACAGGTCAAAAATATTAAAGCAGAAGTTTCTTTCCAAACAGAGGTTTTTAAAAGACTGGACGTGGCCCTCAGTGCCATGATTTGGTTGATGAGGTGGTGTTGGGTCATAGGTTGGACTTGATGATCTCAAAGGTCTTTTCCAACCTGGTTAATTCTATGATTCTGTGATTCTGTAACATTTAGGGTTCTTGTATCACACTTGACATTTTGCATATTCCAATTCTGAAAAACACCACAGCATCAATTCAGAAAAAAAAAAAGAAATTACTGAACTATAATCAAATTTCCTTTAATTTAAAGCGAAGTGGGAATTTTCCAAATCTGGAACTTCCAAAGAGTTTCCCTGTGGCACAAAGCCAGGTTTACACTTCTTAGTTCATCCCCCACCAACAGAAGGTGCAAACACCTCCCCACCAGCCTTGAAGCCCAGACCAGCAGCGAGTCCCCTCGTGCTCACCTGCACTTACTCTGATGCTGACAGAATGGACAGCCCTGCAAACCCTCTGTGAGAAATGGTATTAAATTATGGACACATGAGAAAACCTTCATTTTTTCCACTGTTAAAACTTATCCTGTTCCTTCTTTTACATTGATTTTTCCATTTTCCCTAGGTAAAGTGATAAATCTTGGCTGCCTGACAGCATGTAGAGCAAATAATTACCCATTTGATCTTCTCTGCTATGGACCTGCTTGTTGGAGTACCTTTGGAGAATGTTTATTTCTCTGCAAATATAAACATACTTGAGAATATGTTTTTCTGTAGAACTTTCTGCTGAGAGGTCAAATTCCTGCCATTTCTTCATTTCCTGGATTCTCTGTCACATATTCCAACAGTGCAAATTACCATTGGCCATATCCTGGTGTTAGTAATTAGAGGCATGGGATGGATCTGAGTGGGTTTAATTGCTCTAAAACATATTTCCCTATCAGTTAGTGAATTCAGGATTCAAATTTTTAATCCTCTCCTGGAAACTGCCTTTTTTTCAGGTTTTGCTTTCCTAAAGCAAAAGAGAATATTCTTAAATTGTCCTTCCCTTTCCTACAGCAGGGGATTGCTCCTGTTTTGAGGAATTGGTCTTAAGTTCAAAGGTAAATTGTCATGGGAATGGTACCTGCAGGAGCCTGCTCCGAGCTGGACACTCCTGCTGCCAGCTCTAAAGATTCTCCACAGGATTTACTGAAGGATGATAAATGTTAGCTCTCTCATGAGAGGATGTAAACGCAAGGATGCTGTGGATATTGACTTCCCCTTTATAATAAAGGTTAATTACAGAGCCTTGGGAACATGTTTGTTGTTTACTACAAGCAATAAAGAGCCCACCTTTGACTTGGACAGCAGTTTAGCCCAGAGATTAAGCTTCCTACTATTCCAATTTTGCAGTTGAATAAACTTTGGTGTGGAGAGGGGACAGGGCCATCCCACCTGCTCCCAGTGACCTGCTTGAGGAAGGTGGTGTCCCCAGCACCCATCCTGCCCACCCTTCCTGCTAAATGCACAAGAGGGGGTGCAGCCAGCCCAAGGGATGAAGCCAGCTGAGTGCACAGCTCACTGTGACCTGGAAATCAGTGGCAATGAGCACAGCTTCTCCCTGTGTGAGCCACTTGGGCACGAGGGATCGTTCCTGGTGCCAAACACAGCCTTGGCTTTTGCTGGAGCTTGTGGGGCTGGCTTGGTATCACTGCAGCATTCCCAAAGGCAGCCAGAGCCCTCTGACATGCACCCTGCAGACTCCAGGGACCAGGTTTTGGGTCAGCTGAGCAGGCTGGCAGAAGGTGTTTGAATCACCCAACCAACTGGTTCGACCACACCCCGCTCTTCTCTTTCTCCCTACCTTGTGCTCACATCGCTTCCCAGCGTGGCTGTTTCATGGGGAGAAGGTTTGTTTGGCTTTGTTTTTTCTTCACGAGCTGTTGAATCCAACACTTTCCTTTGAGGCTGTGCTGACACCCATGGACAGGAGCCCTGAGGGCAGATGTGCTGTGGGGACCTCACAGCCTGAGCACGGGGGGTTCATGCTGCGGGGAGAGAAGGGTGTGAAGTCCTGCCTCCACTCCTGCAGCGCTCTGGGCAGCTGGTGTTTCTATCCTTGGAAAGGTCAGATGCCTCAGAACAGGAGCATTGGGCAGTCAGCAGCTCTGCAGAGCCCAGCCCAGCTGCAGCTCCGCTGTCCTGAGGAACCACGGCACAGTTTGGTCCTTCTTGCCCCGCCGCTGCCAGGATGGAACCCCACACCAACAAAATCAATTCATTCCTTTGATGAAGGCCATAACCAGAAGAGGAAAAATGGGAGGAAAAACAAACCTGACCTTATGACATTTGTGACACAGTGACAAGAATACAAAATGGCAAGAGGTCCTATTTTTAAAGGCCATCATGCTGCTGCTGTCAGACCGTGCTTGTGTCAGCAGTGACCCACAGCAGCTCCCTGGACCAGCTGGTCTTCCGTGGCACAAAGCTGCCTCCACAACATGCCCTCAGAACAAAAAGCTGGGCTACCACCTAAACTTGCTGCAACGTGCCTCTGGTTTAAGGTCTGCCTCAGGGAAACTGAAGCCTGTGGGTAAAAGAAAAAAATTATCCAGTGTTTGTTTTGTATCTGTGTGCTTAAATTTAGCCATGACTGATTCTGCACAGGAACTCCAGATCTGTCCAGGAGAGAAACAGAAGAAAGCAGAACCAAGATGCCAAAAAACAGCCAAGGTGTAAATAGGACTTACATGCTCACAGAAACATGGAAAGAGTCAAAAAAGCTTTTGTAAGAGTAGCTTCATGGTCTTACATTGCAAATGAGCAGTTATAAGGAAACCAGTGTTTTCTTAGGCTCTCCAGGTTAAGAATATATTTTAAGACTTCAGATTAATGAGACCTAGTGTGCTCACTTAAAGCAGGAAAAATTCTTAATTACTCAAAAGAAAAACCCAATAATTAATAGCCACCAGAAATAATAAATCAGCCAGTGTAATCTCATTTTCATTACTCTTATTAGCTCAAGAGCTTGGTAGATCAAACTCAATTTCATTCTTCTAGAAATAAATACACTATTATTTTTAGCTCATTTCCCAAGACTGTGCAGTCACTGTGCTTGGGCTGCCTGCCTGTTTGTCCACTCTGGTAAGTTTGGAGCCTGCTGGCCAAGTTCAACTTGAATTAATGACAACGTAGTAGACTCGGAGATGTTACTGTCAGACCTGTTTTGTGACCAATCTCTGGCCAGGAAGGACTCAAACAAATGCCCCCACCTTGGCAGGCAGCAGAAACGTGGTGTGAGACCCACTTAGCTGACTGCACAGGAATGGGTGGGCACAGGGAGAGAGAGGGAACACAGAACCACACAGGAGGATATAGACAGGTCACAGGGGCACTGCATGGAAAGCCCACACAGTCTCCACATAACCAGTAAATATATCTGTGATTTTAAATAGAATCACTTATTATCATGCCATATTTATTTATCCACAAAAAAAAAAAATCAGGTTATTTTAATATTAAAAATATTCCATTACTTATATGCCATAAAATACGTTAGAAAAGTTTCTGACACTGTCCCAAAATTCCCACAAACTCGAGGGATAATCCTTAGCAAGCTGATGAGCAGATTGTGCTCTGTGAAGGAAATCCCTAACCTGTTGCTTACAACGTATTTCATGTTATTACTAAAATATTTACTCAATGGACATGATGCAATATCTCCTTCTCTTTGCAAAACTCTCCTAAGGCCAAAAATAGGTTATGACTCAAAAATAACATGCACCACATTGGAAGTCAATGAAATACTCTCTGACCAAGACCCAATTAACAAGCAGCGAGGTGTCACACTTCTATTTTTAGGACTAGATTATGTTTTTTTCCTGGGCATTGCCAATGACTGCTTTCTCTATGTATCAGTTCTGTAACATGACCAAGCATTTACTAAATGAAATGTTTGACATACAACCTTGTGACAGGGTTTATGGCAAATACTGCAAAGTTAATGACCAGCATTCCCCAGAGGCTGGGCTGGAACACTGAGGTGTGCCTTAGGCGAACACCAAACTTCTCCTGGCTGCCTCTGTAGCTGAAGTGAACCAGCAAAAGAGGATGAGAAGGTGGATCGAGGTCACAGGAGCCAGCTGCTCCTACAGTCCCACCCGTGTTCTCCTTGGTCACAGCACTTGGGGTTGAGAGTGCTGGACTTGTACTGAGAGAGAAAAATCTTTGATCAGCAGGAAAGAATGAGCAGAACCCGCAGAACATCTCAAACCCCTGCATTTAGGGCAAAGACAGCACCGACCTCGGGTGTTGAATACACTGCAAAGAAACAAATGAGGAACGGGCCAGGAGCAATGGAGCAGCCCAAAAAACGTCAGCAGCACTGTTGCTTGGCTCTTACCATTCAGCAGTTGAACAGAACTGGCAGTGAAAGGGTATAAAAGGCACCAAACACCAGGAAAACTTAACAATCCCAGCATCAAGGTGATTCCCAGTCTGCCTGGGAGGAATGATCTGGGGAGGGTCTGTGCTGAGGACAGTGGCTGGCTGGATTTCCTCTGCCTTGGCTCACCACCAGGGAATGGAAAGGCACTGTGAACATGGAGTGAGAAACTGCAAGAAGAAAGAAGAAAATCAGTATTTACAAACTCACAGGGAAATTTTTCATGAGGACCTGTTACATTTCTGCTCAAAGTGTGCTGCACTATGCAATGACCTTTTAGTTTGCTTTTTTATTCCTTCATTGATTCTGACGTTGACCATTATCACATCCTGCTTCCCGTAGTAATTACAGTAGGCAAGAGAGACGAGCCTGAAACATCAGTGGATGCAAGCAACACTTGACTTTACAGTGTTCCAAATCAATTCTCTGTAGTGTGGGCTTATCTTGTGCAAAACAAAAGAAATCTGTGAGAAACTAAGTGCAGGAGAGTGAGATGCAGGTTGGTGAGTACTGTAGATTAGGCCCCTGGTAGCCTTTTGAGGAGGATATGACACGTTAGGGCTCAGATACCTGAACTCTTGCTGAATGCACTGGACAGTGCAAGCTCAGAGCGTGGTGCTCAGCACAGACCCAGCATGATCAATCCCACAACAGCTTAAATACTTGCTAAAGGGATTACCTGGCCAACATGACATTTCACGTGCGGCCAGCTCACCTTTAGTTGCCTTCTAACACGTAGCAAAACATGGGCAATAAATTCCAGGATGCCAGCATAACATCCTGCATGACACCACAGCACGGGGCAGCTCCAGCTCTGCCAGTGTCACACACTGTGACAAATCCAGACTCACCTCTTTCTGCCCTAAGGAGCATTTGACAACTAAGCAGCAACCTGTTGAAATTCTCTAACCCATCCTAGCCAGGACTAAGATGGGGATGTGGCTGAGAAGTGCTCCTTACTGCAGGTTTGGGGATTTCTCATAGACCTTTACCAGCTTTGTTAGCAGAGACGTGCACACGTGTGACAAAGCTGGGGACCAGAAGCTCACCAGTGTGGCACCGTGCTGAGGGAAGTGTTCGTGGCTCTTGGTTCTCCTCTTCAGCACCTGAATCCACAGTTCAAGGCTCCAGACGTTCAAATCTATTAATTTCACTAGTGACTCACCAGCAAACAAGCATTTTCTGCACTCTTTAGTCCAACAGGACATACACTTTTCAAAAAGTAAACACTTGTCTTTCCTTGACACCAGAGAGTTATACAATCACTTAAAAGTAAGTAGGCAAACCCTAAAATGATATCTTTCTTACAATTGCTGTGCTGGTTACTCTAGACCAATGCACAATGCCTTTACCAGCTGATTGCAAGTAAGATCTTGTCTAAATGGAAAGGAAGACGCATAAGCATTTGCCAGGAAAAATGCTTTGTGATTTCCGATTTCCCTAAAAACTCTCATTTATCAATATTTTAGTCCATGTTGAGCCTGCAGCCCTTTAGCAAGTATTTATTCCACATAATCTTCATTAACTTTTGCCACTAACATTTCATTAACTTTCACTACGAACATAATTGCTCACCAAAGTTTAAAGCAAAAGGTGAACCTGGGAATAGAAAACACTTGTACATTTTTATCCCTTATGCAGCATGCATGAAAGGAATGCTGTTTCTGTTTCTCTGTCTCCCTGGGGGATTGACTGCTCCAAAGAACTCCACTACCTGGTGAAAATACCTTATTCCTTACCTTTCTTATTTGCCTGTAACTCTGAGAGTAAAAGCAACAGGCTTTTGCAGGACAGCCAAACTTCAAACTGACCTGGTGAAGGGGGCAAACTCCTCTGCAGCACTTCTGCTCCCCGTGGGAGAGATTTGGATTGCATCCTCACCAGCCAAACCTTGGAACAATTTCAGAGTAGCAGAGCTACAACAGCTTCACATGGCAAAGTGAGAAGGGAACAGGGGGGCACAAATTAAACTCAACAGCGCTGGAAGTGCTTCGGCATCTCCTTGCAGCAAGTCCTACAAGGATACTTGTAAATGGTTTGGAGTTATTTTAGTAGGAATGATCTAACAGTCAAATTGGTTTTGCACAGATCATTGTTATAAAGGGTAGCATGAAAAGGAAGGAGAATTATGCTTCCTCCTGAGCCTCCTGTATTAATTTGATCAGGATAATCATTGCCTGGGAGCACCCAGCCCTGTGGAGACCTTTCTTTTCATGCATTAGTGAATTATGTTTTAATTCCTCATTTTCAGTGATGGAAATACTATGCAGAAAACCCATCACACATAAATAATTTTGGACCATGCACCCATCTTTGCCAGCTGCCTCCTCCAAGGAGATGCCGTGCTCCACGCTGTCCTTACATGCCTGAGCAGCACCTCAATTAACAATTCTGTGTATCATTGCCTGGACTGAATTTATTCCTGATCTTTGACTCCTTCATACAGAAAAATGCAATAATAAAGTGCCAGTCAGAGGGCTGGCTTTCCATGGATCATTCAGAACGTTTTTCTGTTCCAAATTTGAAGCTCTTAAAGGTGCTCCTACTCCACTGCTTATTGAATCCCGTGGATGTTTCTTATCTCATCTACTTCTCCTTGTCTCATTCTGTTAGAGACCCTCCCTGTTGGATAAAGTCATCAGGTCTTTGAATCAGGAGAAACAATTTCTTTCACTTGATTAACTGCATGACTTAATGCTATCAGCTCCATTAGGGGACAGGAGCATGAGACAGGCTATCAGGGAATCAAAGTCAGTCACAGCCACACAAATCTCTGCAGCAGCACCATGAGGTTTGAATAATCAATTGCAAATGCCCAGGGAGTTTGCTTCCAATAATAAAATTATTTCTTGCAGCTTTCAAAGGTATTGTGCTGCACAGGAGATTGACAGTAAAAACAAAATTCCTACAGCATCAGTTTTTATGTTATTTGCAGAGCTTGAGGTGGGTAAGGTGCAAATTTGGGGAAATTCAGGTATGAGAATATGCTGTTATGAAAAAGATATGTGTAAGTAACTGCAATTATTAAAATGAAATAAATTCACTTTGGCTCTATCCAGGTGCAACTGGTCAGGAGAGCACCTATTGCAGAGTGAACTCTCAGCTGCCTGAAGCCTGAGAGAGTCCTGCCCAGGTTTTCACTAACTAAGAACTCAGGAAGTGCTTCTCAGGAAGTGAGAGCCAGTGCTAACCTGCTCAGTGGTTGTTGAGTATTTGACAGAGAGCTGCCCACTGCACCAGGTGTGTGTTTTGAAGTCCCAGGGAGCCACAAAGTTCTGCCAGTGGAGGCACCACAGCTCGTGTTGGACACGGCACACAAACCCCGAGCTTTCCTGGAGCCCAAGCACAGCCAGTGCAGCCCCAGTGCAGCTCCAGTCCCTCCTGCCTTAGCCAGGAGCTCTTCTGCCTCCAGCCCATGAGCTGCTGGGCTGCAGGGAGGGTTGGAAGTATTTTTGGGGAGGAGATAAAGTGCAGAACGCTGGCCAAGTCAGATAAGGCTTTTGCTTTTAAACCAAGCAGTTTGTTTCAATCACTGATACACACCAGCTATTTCTGTCTGACGGGATTCATCAGTCAATTCTGGTACATCAGTATCCACGTCAAAACTGTCACATGTGGTAGATGTCTCAGGAAAAGGAACTGGGACTGATAAAGTCTAATAAAGCCAACCAGGACTTCAGAGAAACTCTGGAAATTTGGAGCCCAGGCCAAGCACCCAACTTGGGTAAGCTCCTGTGTGAAATTAAAACCCTTGTACCACCTCAGTCCCAGAATCTTCCCAGAATAAACATCACTGCAGCTACCAAGAACATGGAGTGAACTGCAAAATAATTAAACTCATCATGTGCCAAGGGAAACCTGACTGATTGCTGCAATGCTGATTGGTTGCTCCCCCTGCTCTGGAGAGCATTAGCATGAGAGCAGAAGACAGCTTTGATAGTCACTGAAATATCAAGGTTATCTCTTTGGCAGTGTGGCTGAGGTTTTTGGCCTGGGAAAAGTTTCCTTCAGTTCATTGTCACAACCTCTTCCCCTTCTGTTGCCCATACCTCTGTGAGGGTGAGGCATGACCTCCCCAAATAAGAAATCAATTCAGTCTTGGGCACTTCCAAGCAACCACGTTTCCTCCTGCCTGCTGAGGACACTGCTCTCACACAACTAGCTGGTACAGTAACTTACTCCACTCTCTGCAGCAGCTGCTTGCCAGAGATTAGGACTTTCAGTACTTTTTTTTTTTAACTAAAAGAATTTCCATCTTCAAGTCCCAGTCAATTCTCAGCCCTGCTGCAGTTCAGCCATCTGACAGAAGCACGCCAAACCTCATGTTTGGGAAATTGGTGTATATATATATATAAGTTCCCAAATAAGATATATTAATTATCTGAAGCCCAGCCTCCAGGCCTTTTTCAAAGCTGCTCAGCTCCAGCCATCACATGCTGCAGAAGGAAGCAATAGGTCTCATACCCAAGTAGATTAACTCTCCAGAGCTTTTCTAATTAGAGACTCCAGCTCCTTGCCAAGGAAATGTGCTTGCTGCAGCTTATTTTAGCTCTGCAGTTCTGACAAACCAGTCACTTTTCTTCTTATGATCTTGTGTAATTGGAAGACAAACTTTTTGTGAATAATGAATGCTCAGAGACACCACTGTTCATGAAGCAGCATATTTTCATGATAAAAACAGATCTACAAAACGATAGCTTAACAGTAACAGAGAATTTGCCCCTGTAAATCCCAGAGGCAGCGAATTGTTGAGGTTGGCAGGAATCCCCACTCCAGCCCCTGCCCACGCTGAAGCCAACCTCAACATCAGGTGAGGTGCTCAGGGCTGTGCCCAGTGAAGCTCTGAGCAACTCCAAGGACAGAGGGGGCCTCTCTGGGTCCCCATGGCAATGTCTGACCACTCTCACAGTGAGCACAGCTTTCCTATTTAACCACAATTTCACTTGCTGCGAACAGCTCACAGCCCATTGCCCTTTGCTGTGCAGCTCAGAAGAGAGTCCAGCTCCAGTCTCTCTAATTTCTCACTAGATGACATTATATTTATTATTTGAATTAATCTTCGGTGCTGTCCACATTTCAAGTTTTTAAAAACCAGGCCTTATTTAGTTGTGAGAGTTACTGTGTAGAAACGGGAAGAGCTGCTTTTCTACACGAGTGGCTGCGGTGTGTGAGGGTCCCTCCTGCAGGGAAGCAAGGTGAACTGGGACCACAGCCCTAGCAAAAACTCCTGCTAGGCAAAGGAATGCGCATTTTCTAGCTTACCTTTGCTTTCCACTTTACTCTGAGGGGTGTTTGATAGAGCTCCCCAGGAGCAGGAACACAGCTTCTGTCACCACAGAGCACCATGCCTGAGCCTCAGCAGCAATTCAGTGCATCATCCAGTGAGGAGGATTAACATGCTTTCCTAACTCCTTTTGAGCTTTTTCCTTGTACTGGGACAGAATTCACAGAAGTTTCTGGTCCTTTGTTCTTCCCCATAACAAAGGGGGGAAGAAAAAAACAGGTCAAAACCCCATTTTTCTTCCTCTTGCATCAGCTGTGAGCAGCTCCAGGCTCCCTGACATGCAGCATGAGCAAGTAGCACCTTGTCATGGAGGGCTGAGGAGCAAGCAGGTGGAGGTTGGGGGTGTATTGGCTTCTCAAAGGAGCAGTCCAAGAGCAGGACTAAGCCAACACTTGGGCATTGTGCAGAATCCCAGCACAGAGACGAGATCTCCGTTTGTCCTGATGCTTTCACTCCATGTGTCACCTGTGGGCCTCAAACCTCTGAGCTGAAATCAAGAACAGGGCCAGCACTGCCCACCCTTCCCCACAGCTGATGTGTGTCACATCACAGAAATGAGGGAAAAGACAGGAGCAAACCAAAGGTCAATGCAATACAAAGGGTTTAATAGAGTTTTCTGTGTTTTTCCCCTGGACAACACCGAGGGCTCAGCCCTTTGTCTTAACACACCACTACAACTTTTGGCAGGTATGTAATAGAAAAAAATACCACAGGAACATTTTATTGTGTTTCCTTTTCTCCTTCCCATCACTGTCTTTGGAAAAAGTAGGTAGAGGAGTTTCAGCCATTGCCAACTGCTGTATAAAACAACAGAATTTTGGGAAGCCCCAAAGCATTACTTGTAGCCACAATAAGCACAGTTTATAACTTTCACATCAGCACATCACAGCAGGGCACTGAAGAACTGATTGTGTTTGCATCCCACCTAAATATCAAACATAAATTTAAAGTGTTAAATGCCCACAGCCCACACACAGCACCCTTCAAACTGCAGAGGGAGAAACTGCTGAGGTGAGCTGAAGAACAACCCAGATGTGCACCTCGGTCTCTGCTTCCTGCAGAGTGAGCCCACAGGGAATGCTGTCCCATCCCATGGAATAAATGTCAAACCTCAGGTGAGATGAACCCAAAGTCCCCTCCCAACAGCCACTACTGCCACCAACAGCTCCTCAAGAGTCAAACAGGGAGCCTCTTCGTCATTCTCTATTATTTTAAAATTCAGCTGTTGATTCTAGCAGTCTGTCACATCACAGCATATTGCTTTTCTCTCTTTAAAACAGATAGTGTGGGGTGTGTAAAATAACAGACACCCCCTTTTCTCCTCTATTCAAGCTTTAACTCCACAGAAAAATTCTTCTTCCCCAGACCTTTGCACACTGCTCCTACATGCAAGGTACAGGCTAAGACACTAACTCTGAATGAGCTCCTTGTAGCACAAATTCAGCAGCAGCACCAAACCACACGGCAGCTCTTGTAATTTGCTTTCCACTAATTTACATTATACATTAATATAACATTATACATCAATCAATAGGAGAAGATTTCACTGCTCACTGGTTTTGCAGAACAGATTATAGGAGTGATAAAGAAGATTAATTTATTACAGGATCTGCTAGGAGGCTAAATGCTGGCAGGAGGAAAGGAATTATTGACTTAGATTTAACGGAGGAATAATTCCCACCCATATATGTGTCCATATATATAGAATAAGATGTAGGAATATACAGACCAAACAGCTTTGGCACGTGCTGTTGAGTGGGTTTGCTGGGCACAGACTGGAGAGGAAGCATGGAGAAAAGCAGCACGGACCTTGCTTCTCTTGCAACCCTCTGCACTGGTGGAGAAGCACCACTGTTATCCTCTGAATGCAGAGACTTAGAAGGCTCTAACGTTAAAAGGTAATTAAAAACTCCAGCAATGAGCCTCAGTGAGCTGTGTTGCCGTTAATGCCACAGGTTCAGCAGGGAGCATGGGAGGGGACCGGACAGAGTGGGTGGGTGGGTGGCAGCAGCCAGGCCAGCACAGCATCACACAGGACACAGCCCAGCAGGAGAAAGCAGCAGAACCCCGTCCAGCAGCTGCACAGTTGGTTTTGCCACCTCCGAGAGCCGAGGTGGCTGTGCAGTGTGCTGGGACACAGATGTGCCCAACAGCACCTGCATCACTTCTGCTCGTGCTGCCAACCTCCAGGACTCACCTCTGCATCCACCAAGCCATGGTGGGCTTGCCCCTTAATTCATCCAACTCACAAAAACAGCAGTTTTCCATTGGGTTTAGTCTCACAAAGCCCTGAAGCACAGGCAGCACCAGTGCCACGTATCCCTGGGAGTTTGAGCACACCAGTGCAAGGAGGGACATCCCCACCAGAGCAAAGAGGATTCACTCACAAAGGCAGTGGCTGGGGGACCATGGCAGGCAGTGCCCTGCCCCTGGCTGTGTGTCCTGGGTGCCAGGCTGGGGAGTGCCAGCACTTCGTGTACAGGGCTCGTGGGATGGAATGAGAGCCACCGCAGCGTGAAAGGGTTGGCACCCACCCAACGGGTTCTGCTTAATGGACTGGTCTCAGATACATATATTTGGATTTTAGATACATATATTTGGACAAGGAGCAATCGATACTGCACAGAACAGCACAGCACGTGCATTGTCTGCAGCCAATTATGCTGCTCTCTCTGCTGTACAGTGTTCATTTTAATGTTACCCTGAAAGGAGGGAGCTCGGCAGGTCAGCCAAGGAAAGTGGCAGCGCTGCTGTACAACCCAGCCCTCATTTCTTTGAAAACTCATGTCAATCCAGTGCAAATCCTGTCAACCAGGCCCTTGCAGAGCACAGTTTGAGGAAATCCATTAAGCCTTTACCCTGTTCACTGTCGCTGCCGTTTTGTCTTGCCAGTGCCACACTGACCTTGGGCTCTGCCGCTCTCTCCCCTCCACACCCAGCACAGCATCTCCCTTCCCACCAGTAACAGCACACCCCAGCTCCCCATGGAAAAGAAGGACAGACTCCCAGGGACTCAGGTCACCCTCCTCTTCCTGACTAATCACAGCTTATTTAGGGCAACATAAAAGCCCAAACTGAGCCTGGGTACCTGGGGGCCTTAGCCTGTGCTTCTGTATCTGACTATTGATTCACCCAGCACAGGGCAGCACTGTAAGGAAAGTTGTGTTATGGCACCAAGGACGCTGCTCCGAGCCAAAGAGCCTGTCCTCAACACAGCACTGCAGTCTGTTGGGTCACAGCATCCTTCATCTCTTTGCACATCAAGTCATAATCTGTGAGATGCCGCAACAATCCTTCTCTCCCAACCTTCACCTGACTCTTCTCCAAGGCTGAATCTCCCTTCACAGTATCTTCGGTACTTGGAACTGAGTCTCATACTACCTGGCCTCTGTTTTAAAGCCTCAAAATGACAAAACAAAAAAAAGCCCAATACCTAAAAAAGCAATTATTTTAATTTACCCATTCTGGTTGCAAAGAGACCCTCAGTTGTTTGAAGCCCTTGATTCAAAAGTATGGCTGTTATAGGCAGCTGACCAGCACAACACACACTGCTGCCATGCCCTCTGCAGTACCTGGAGGTGCTTCTCTATCCCAAATTACAGGAAATTAACATTTGCACAATCTTTTGAGTGCTCCCAGGCAGGAAGCATTATGGGAGGCAGCAGCATCAGTATTATTTATATAGATCCCATTATTACAAACTAGAACTCCACACTGTCACCATAATAAAGCATTACCCAGGAGGCTGCTGAAAAACCTGAACAAAATCCTGTAATACAGGATGAAACAAGAACAAAAAAGGAGGCAGCCTTTCAGATGGCTTGATGTTATCCCTTTAAATGGAGCTGCCTTGACATATGCTGTGCATCACAGGGGACTGGCACGTCAGCAGAACGCTCCACGACAGCCACAGGGCTCAAAAATCCACCTTTCCCTTCCCACCTGTATTTTCAGGTTTAATTCTTCCCGTTTTGTTTTTCTACTGATGTGAATATGCCTCTTCTGTTGGGCAATTCGGCAGTAAGAAATCCCAGGAGACAGCCTGGCAGGTACTGCCTGATTTGAAGGCAATACTGAACAACCTTCATGCACAAGGTCCCTAACAGGGACAAATTGAGGCAAATTCCTCCTGAAAGACCGGGCTACTGCTCTGCAGAACCCCACAAGCTACGATGTGCCCTCTCTTTTCAAGCAACCAGCTACAGAAACGACAGCAGCAGCACATGCTGCAGAAACAAAGCCAAATATTGCCTGGCTTTGGAACCTGCCCAAAGGATGAGCAGTTTCTACCTGTGCAGGGTTTATGCTGTGGCTCCAACATACCAGTGCTGCTGACCTGGGCACAACTTTGCCTCTGCCTGGGCATGCCTGCAGTCTTGAATGGGGGTGGGTTTGCACCTATGGACAAGGTGGCTCGCTATTTTTAGGCACAGGCTTCCTAAATGTGGTGCCCCAGGAGGCGGCCAGCCTTTCCCTGGGCTCCCCCTGAGCCTTCCAGCACCACTGCAACAGGAGGGGCGCACCCGGGGGACAGGGAAAGCCAACATTGTTCCTGCTCTCACTGAGGGAGCTGCAGAGAGGAGCTTGTTAGTACTGACACAGAAACCCAAAACCAGGACACTCCAGCCCCTCCTGTTTGTAGAAGCAATCGTTTTCTGTGGGTGCCTAAGGAATACAGAACAAACCACGTGCGAAGTAACCTCATTTCAGATCTGGATCCATTCCAGGACAGTTGTGGACAATTATCAACGTTTTGTGATTTGCAGCAGGATTTTCAGTGAGCATCTCCATCGTGCCCATGTGAGACCCTACGGGGCTGTCACAGGGAAAGGCTGGGCTGGGACTGCAGCACGGACACGGCCCCAGCCCGGCTGTCCCTGGCAGTGCCAGCCCAGCCCCGGGAAGGACGGCTGGGCAGGGGCTGCCAGCGCTGCCCTCCTGCCTCTGAGACAGGCTGGGGCCAGGGCCAGCTGGGACAGGCACAGGCTGACCAGGCCAGCCAAATTAAACCCATCCAGAAGCACCCACCGAGCTGGGGCCAGTTAAAGCTGCTAGTTGTCACCCACAGGGTTGCTGTATTTTAACTCTGTGTGTTTCATGGCATTGCTGGGACTTGCATCTCTGGCCAGAACCCCTTCTCTTATTGACAAACTCTCATTAAACAAACTCCTAAACAAGCAGGTTTGTATTACTTCCCAGCAAGCAGAGACAAGGTGCCAAGGAGACCCTTGAGTAGTTCAAGCCAACTATTAATACATTCAAAAAATATACCCAGATCCATCTGAGGACTAAGGATAAAGCTCAGTAAAAGCCAATACCTATAAATAAATGGGATATTGGGGAGCCAAAGATCAGCTAATCTGCATGTCATCAACCATGGAAAATGAAATGTCAATAAACCAGGTGTTTGGGTTGCATCAGTACATTGACAGAGACCTAAGCTTGAAGCAGACTTCCAGGTGCAGCAGATTTTCAGTCTGAAAGTATTTTACACAAAAAAAAGGCACTCAAATTATTTTAAAATCAGCTAACCGATAGGTACTACACGATAAACAGACACGTAGCCAAATGGGTTCTGTCCTTGATCCAACCCTATTCAGTACATTACTCAATTATCTGGGAAATGCACAAAGCCATTGCTGATGCAGTGTGAGCATGGCAGCACTGGGTGCCAGGAACAGCATTAATGATGGGAACAGATCTGGAAAGCCGGGCAATATCCGTTTATTTGAGCAAAGTGCTCTCAATAGCTGCAAATGGCACAGTGCCTGTCTAAGGACCAAGTATACAGGTCATGCTAATCATACAGATAACAGCAATTAAGGAAAGGAAATGAGGAGGTTTGTACAGAACCAGCCGTACATGAACTCCTCATGTGCTGCTGTTACTAAGAGGGGAAAAGCAATTCAGGGCTACATAAATAGGAGATTAACAGCAAGCGCAGGGAAAGGGTGTTATTTCAGCATCCAGTATCCAAGATACCATTGCTAAATGCTGTGAGCAGCTCTGGTGACCATATTTCAAGGATAGGCCTGCAAATATATGGAGGATTCAGACAAGACTCTGAAGTCATATTGGCTCCAGAGAAGTTGCCTGCTAGTAAGAGGCTTGTGTGGCTCAGGCTGTGCAGCTTTCCCAAGAGGTGGCAGGGATAATTCAGCCCCAGTCTGCAATTACCTCTGAGAGGAAGAAAATCTGATAACAGGCGGCTCCTGGCCCAGCCAAAACGGACACACTGCAGGAGCAGCAAATGCAGCAAACATTTTAAAGCAGAACCCTGGGCTGTGATCAGCTCCACTCCACTCAGTGAGAGCATGGGTGACATGTGGACAAAATGCCAGGCTGAAGTCAGGATCCCAAAGCAGAAGGTGCAGATGGAGTTTGGATGTGCTAAGCAGCACCTCCCAGCTCGGACACACAAGTGAGGAGGGTGTGGGGGTCCTGCAGGTGACAAACCCCTCCCAGTTGTCCTTAATGGCTCTCCCCAGCTGCCCCACCTCTGACCCATGTGTGACATGTCCCTAAACAGTACCAAAAATTAGGTTAATGGCAGTGAGAAAAATTCCAAATGAATAAGCGAAATGGATGCTCCATGGAGAGTACCTGAGGAGCCAATAGCTCAAACTGTCTGCCCAGGCCATTTGCAGCACAGGACACTGAGGTCCTTGGGATTTATTCCTCATATTGACACATGAACAACCTGAGGATGCTTTGGTGCTGTGTTACTGCACCTTTCCACTGAGACCATTGCAGGGATCAATGGATTTAAAAAATGACAGATCATACACAGGACACTATGTCCAGCTGCCTGAGCAGAGCTGCCCAGCAGCCTCACAGCTTCTCCCCACATCCACATGGTTTGTGCAGCACCCACAAAGCCTCAGCAAAGTCACGGGAAGGGAGGAGCAGGACAGCCCCTTCCCCACTGCCCACCTCACCTCTGCAGAACAGATCCTGATGCCAGGCTGAAGGCAGAAATAAACATTTCTGCTCACAACAGACAGCACTGGGATCAGGTTATCGAGGAGCACAGGAGGGCTCACCAAGCCTTTATGCCCAATTACACATAAATGAAGCACCCTCTGCAGTCACACGTCTGTTGTGCTTTCCAAACCACCACAAGCACTTCCACCCAAACCTGTGCATGGATTACCTGGGGGGACTCTGCACATCATCCAGTTAAAAGGAGGGGGAAAAAACATGACAAACCTCCAGAGTGATTAAGGCAACATTTCACGTGTCAGAACAGCAGATTTAATTCAAGTCTGGAATTTGTTAGAATGCTTTGACTAAAAAGAAATAAAGGCTGGCATTATGACAGAATATATTGTAATGAAATCTGCAGCATCTTTTCCAGGCAAAAACTACTTGTTACAATAAATGATCTAAAAAAATCAGTATTCATATACGAATCTGTGTGCATCCACAAGATAGGAGTTGCAAATACATTAGGTTTAAAACAATCTCAGAAAAACTCATTTCCAGTTAAGTTCCCCCATATCCTGCCCTCTCAAATGACTGCAAAGAGCATCCATACAGTCTCAGAAATCCCATTATCTCCCTGTTCTTGTCATAAATTCAGCAGTGTTTCTTTGATAAATTACATTCCTTTCTATATTATTTTAGCAAAAAGTACACATCAGAGCTCTTAATTAAAGCCCACACCTGTAAATTGGTGTTACTTTATATATTGGATTTTTTATATATATCATTGGAATATATACATGTGTAGAATACAAATATAGTACATGCACATAGAGATGGCATCAGGGTGCTCCATTACCAAAACAGCACTATCATTTCTACAGCTCTAAAAGAACCTATTGTGATCTGTGATTTATGTGTTTGTGGGAGCTGTGCTTGTCACCCAGAGCTCCATGTCTCCTTCATTCCTCTGGTTAAAATAGATTAGTTTTTTAGTTTGTCTATGTGATAAGCTATTCTGGAAGAGTTATTCTTGTGTGGATGCCCTCAGTCTGAAATGAAATACTTTATCATTTTGATTTAGCTTTATCCATATGCTCAAAATTCCCCTATTCCACATGAGGAAACCAAAGAATAAACTGAGCAGCACATCTGCTTCCAGTCCAAATATCCCAACATTGGTGTTGGGCTGAAAAAGCTCCTCAGTGACAAAGTGCCCTCACACACGGGCTGTAAGTGTGCACCCTTCCTGGGGAGGGGCTGGTCCAGCCAAGAGGAGAGAGGTGCAAGGGAAGAGAGAGGACTGCACAAACACCATCACAGGATACAGGAACACCATCGTCCTTGTGTTCATCACATCGCTGAGGCAAACACTGCACTTTCACCCCTTCTGCAGACCAGCAGCTGCAGCGGGTGTGGGAGCACAGAGGATTCCAGTACCTGAGGGATTTGGGTGCTCTCATCACACACTTCCATCAAAGGCCCACAGCAGTTCCAGTGACTTGCCCAGGTGCAGGAAAGGAGCCTGTGGCAGTGCAGGGAATTAACCCCAAAGTGGCCTGAGCCCAGCTTTGGAACTGGCCATTGCTATGCTCCCACTTAACACTAAATTGGCTTCTTTAGGAAAAAATGTCATTACAAGACTTTCATTTTATATAACTTTAAATCAGCTTATGCCAAGCATGTAGGAAACAAGAAATCGAGGAAAAGCCCAGAAAGCCCAGCCATGCCGTTTAGATTCATTCTTCCCCATCAGCAGTGGGTCTGGCCAGGCTCGGTGCCAGGCTGGGGCAGCAGCAGCAGGGGAAGCAAAGCAAACCCAGCGGCCCCAGGACACACGGGCAGAGGTGACGGGGGTTTTGCACGCGGTGTCCCCGGGGATGGACGCAGCTCCGGAGGCTGCAGGAGCGCATCCCACAGCCTCACCCGCCCCGGGGAGGCGGCCGATGAGTCACGGCCATAGGTAGGTCAGGCTGCAGTGCTGCCCAGCAGCCCCTAAAGCATCCCCACGGGAGACAAGCAGCCCATTCACCTCTCTTTTCCCAGCCGGCAGAAACGAGAAAAAAAAAGCCCAGCCGGGAGCTTTACAGCCTCTTTATTTAAAAGATAAAATGGAAATAAACTTCGGAATGACGTTAACTAAAACTTTCTAAAATAAAACTTCCATTAAAAGGGGAGGCTGAAAGCAGATATTTCTGAAGCTGCCGCATCCTCCACAGCGCTCGCGCTCATCGCATCCCGAACCCCCGCCCCCGGAGGAGCCGCTGCCTCCCACTGCTCCAGCCTCGCCTTCCCTGCTCTAGTTAAAATACAAGAGAAGGAACCCTGCCTGCACAGACAGGCTTGCCCGGAGCCCAAACTCCCAAGGATCAAGTCGCTCTGTCAGGTTAATTAGCACATAAATTAAGAAATGCTTTGCTCGCAGTAGCACCCGGCACAGGCAGGGCCCTGCTCGACACGGCACAGAAGGAAAGCTGTGGGGATGGAAATGAATGAAGCACCAGGGAGCCAGGGCACAACTTTTTGTCATATCTATGGCCCGTGGTGCAGAGTCTCTCAATAACCAAAGCAAATTAAAAAACTCACCCTGTCTCTATCATAGCAGCTTTTTCTTCCTTGATTACATTTCAAGTTTTCTGCTTAAAAAGTTAGGATATATTTTCCAAGTATTTCCAAAATGGGCATCTGAACTATGCTTCGACCACACTCTTTCTGGAGCCAGACCAGAGCTGGGAACCACCCTGAAGCTCCACCACCACGTCAACCCCTCCATCTCAACAGCAAGAGCCACCACACCAGAAGAAATTGGCACATCTACAACCACCTTCCATCCCACATTGCTCCCTCACACCCAGGCAAGGTCTTTGGACAATGAAAATATCTTATAAATATTTATTTTTTGAAATTATTTCTACTATTTTTATGAAGAACTATGAATTATATACATCACTCAAAAGAAACCTAGAAAGCAAGGAGGTCAAAATGTCAGTGTTCGCAACACTGAGCAGTTCCACTCAGCTGCCCAAAATTTTCTTGAGGTTCCTTCTTACCTGAGGATGGCACAGTCACAGAAAAGACTTGGAGAAACTTATTCTTCTGAATGGAGAAAGTGAAAAAAAAATCTTACCAGTAACACTGAGCCAGCCTGCCAGAAGAAAATGGAAGACAAAAAAATATGATTAATGATTCCTTAATCTTTTAATGCAATAATTTCTGGCTTCAAGGGACTTCTGGTAAATAGCACAAAAAGTCTCACCAGGGAATTCCCAGACGCATTAATCTTGCTGCTGGGCCCTGGCAGGTTCTCTGTGCAGTCGGAGGCTCCTCAGTGCAGCGAGGGTGTTGCTGGGCCAGCAGACAGACATGAACACCTAGTTCAGCCCTAAAAGCAGCACAGGTGCAAAGTCTGCCCCAGCTCGAACCAGGGGGAACCCCATCTGGAGCTGTGTCACCCCCTTACACACTGTCACAACCCTGAAGTTCCTGTTGTCCCCACGTCAGCAGCTCCTCTGTGGAACCTGAGCCTGTTTCTGGTGCTCCACCATGGCGTGCCCAGGCCCCCTGTGGCTCACTATCCCTGTTTGCTCCATGTCAAGACAGCACAGTTCCCTCAAGTGACTCACATCCTGCATGACCAAGCCTGTGGTCCATCCTGTGGTCCATCCAGTCACACCTCCCAGCCAGCATGACGAGTGACAACCCACCAGGAGTGCATCCATCACTCTCCTGCCTTCATCCCTGTGGGACAAGTGGGTCTGGGGGTAGCAGACACAACAGAATTTAAAGCTGTCTAAAGCAGGGTCAAGCAGCTCTGAAGAAGGAGTGGGTTCACAAGGGTGGGTTCCACCACAAACTGTGCTTTTCAGAGCATCTGTTAATTTTAGGAGGAACATTGAGTGATGCAGCTGAGGGTTTGAGCTGCGAGTCAAAGGAAGGGCAGGGATGGAGAGAGAGGATGGCTACATGCACACAGATAGGTAGCTTTTCTTTTGACACATCTTTGCTTAATAGACACCAGCAGATTCTGTAATTTAATTTATTTAAACCTCCTAATTTGCACACATTCCATCCTCTTCTACCTTGTCTCAGGCAGCAGGCCTTGAGGGTGTGGATTTGAAGGATGGGACAGCAGCTTTACAAAAGCATTTCCCAGAGATCCTTAGCTCCAAACAGGAAACAACTATCAGGTGAACACTAAACAACAAATGAGGCACGTGAGTTTGGCAAACTGAACTCGTGCACATTGGCAAGAACCAGCTGTACAAGAGCTGCCCACGCTGGAGGGGCAGAGATTAAAGGGCAGAACTTTAGGAAGTGCTTCCAGGCATGCAGGTAATCACAGCAGAGGTGAGCAACAGCAGCGGACAGGAAGCAGTGGAGCTGGCACAGGAGCACGTGAGCCGTGCTCACACCATCACCCTGGGCAGCACACGTGGGCTGCCAGGGCAGAACCACACTCTGGTGACAACGGGCACTGGATGGACAAACCCTGCTCTGAGAACTGACACCCAGCAAAGAGCTGCTCCTGGAAAACACCCCAGCAATGTGTACTGGGGATTTGTACTGGCACAAGAACCACGGGCAAGTGCCCCAGCACGGGGAAAGGAGGGTCCCTGCAGCAGCTCGGGATACTCTGCAAACATGCCATTTAAGCCAATAAACTCCACAATTTTACAGTAAGCTAGACAGGGAGTCACATACACGTGCTGCATATGTACCCTGGGCATCCCTGCATATCTGCAAAGATTAAGGAGCTCAATTGTCTCACATTCTGAAATCCACACCATAAACTCAGACCATCAGAAATGCGGCACCAGTGGCACTCTGCTTCTCTTGGGGATGCTGGCATTTTAATGCAGTTTAAAAATGCATGTTGCTGTTCCCACCTCCTCCATCACTCTTCATACTTCCTCACTGCACTTCCCCCAGTCATTTCAGCACATCCCCATACATTCATTCATCATCCTCCCCAAGCTGCCTTTATTGGATCCTGCTTTGTATTTGGTGCCCCCAGACATTTCTCTTCATGTCCAAGAACAACCAGAAAAATAAACCTGTAGAAGACCATAAATTTGCCTTCAAAATAAGAACATATTACCCTGAGACAGCTCAGCAGTATGTCAGCATCTAACTAATGAGCATCCTTATTTTCTAACCCTTTTGCTTTATTTACAAGTCTTTGAAGGCCTGGCTGTGTGACCTGGGGGACAGAGAGAGTGAACAAGCTCAGATGGGCCAAATATCCAGTACCAGAAAGACTCAGAAGTACCTACAAGGACAAGAAATATGTGGGTGAGTGGTGGAACTGGTTGAGAATACTCAGTATATATTATCAGGAGAACATTAAGGAACCAGCACCTGCTCCAGGACAGAAGACCTTTCTAAGGTCCCAGAGCTCATAAACTCTGAAAGGTTCCATTGAGGTAATTTCTTTCCCCTCTCTCTCCTCCCTTTCCTTTCCTGCCCATTCACGTAACCAGAGCTTGACAAAATCACAACTAAAGTTCCAGGCTCCCGGCTGTGGCTGCTGAAACTTCCCCTCCGTGCTCATTTGCACAAGGCTTTAGCAGACTGCAGAGTGCCATCTAGGCGAAGCAAGGAGGATGTGCTGCGAGTCAGCCGGCTGGAGGTAATAAATCCTTCAGGGATGCATCACAGAATGCCTACAAGATGCTTTGCAGAACAGCTCTTTGCAGACTGCAGATGTTTTGTGGCAATTTTTTTAAAGTACTAAAATCCTCCCGTGGCTGAATGAGCAATGGTCTCAAATGGCTTGTGGGGTGAGACGAGAGCCCTTTCAGTTCAGCATCTGAATATTTATGCATTCTCATAGAGAAACATTTTAGCTCCTTATTTTTTCTAGGCTATTTAAGGTTCAGGTGGCCACTGAATCAGGACAATTTTTAATGCTGGGCTTCCAGGCAGAGCCTCATTAAAGGACACGTGGACCTGAATGAGGTGTTGAACTCAAATTAATGAATTTTTTACTTATGTGCAAATATTTGCCTATGGAGAGGTATTGGAAGGCATAGACTCCATGAGCTGTGGATTTTTAGTGACAGGGTAAAAATCTTGCCTATAACGTAAGTGGAAAAATATTAATCTGAGATGAGCACAGAGGTGTGGTGGGCAGCAGCTGCTGCTCCAAGGGACAGTGTTCCCACAAACCTGCAGTAAGGAACCAAACCACATAAACACCAACTTTCTGCTCTCCTGTGTCAAGAAAACAGCCATGTACTTACAGCCTGAGCATTTCTGTGACAGAATGAAAAGTGCAGGAAAGTCTCTCCTAAGATGATACATTTCCCTTATACCCAGCTGTGCGTGATCTCTGCCAATCCCAACCACCCCACAGAACACCAGCAGCTCCACAGCCCTTCACAGACGATGCTGAAATGCAGTGACCTCCTAAACGTGCTTGTGCAAGACAGAAATGTGCCTTTGCTGCCCAGGACAGCCCTTCTGGTTTAGATGAACCTAAGGACAAGCTGGTGCTTGTGAAGGTCATCAAGGAGGATGAAGACCCCACTGACCTGGCTGGGCAGGAAATCAGGTCCTGTTGTCCCATCACCTTTGTTAAATCCAGCATGGAAATCAGTCCACTGCACCTCGCTGCCTGCCCTTGCCCAGGCTCACAAGATAACCTCAGGAAAAACTCAGCAGAAGGCTGAGCTGGGGACACAGCAAGCAGAATAAATGTGTTCACCTTTCTCCTGTCAGAACCTGACCTGTCAAATTCACTGTTTAAACTAAGCAGCACTGAAACAGACCCATGGAACGGTTTGGATTAGAGGGAACCTTAAAGATCATCTCACTTCAACCCCCCTGCCCTTGGCAGAGACACCTTCCCTCAGACCAGGCTGCTCCAAGTCCCTTCCAACCTGGCCTTGGACACTTCCAGAGATGGGGCAGCCTCAGCTTCTCTGGGCAGCCTGTGCCAGGGCCTCACTGCCCTCACAGCAACAACAGCCAAAGAATGGCTCACATCAAGAGCCCATATTTAAAAGACAGCAGCACAGAGCTGCCCTTGGAAGCATGATCATTTCTTTGGGAGTTATAAAACCATGCACTAGCACAGCAATGTAATAAATAATAGAACCTGGTGAATAATGCAAATAAAACATTTTCTCTTCCTATTTTTCATGTTTCTAAATATATTTCCTTCCGTTGCTGTCAGGCCTATTCTGCTCTGCCTTTCACAAACCTTCATGTAGAGCAGAAACAAATTGCAAAGGACTTGGGAGAGAAGCAAAGGGGCTGCTGTCACCCCTGCCTTGCACCCCCTTCCTCTGCCACACTCTGTCAGGACCAGGAAGCTGGGGGGTGGATTTAGATTCAGCAGGGAGGCTCTCCCAGCCTGTAATTATGCTGACAGCTCCACGAAAGCTTTACCTTGGGTCTAATTAAGACTTATTAGAGTTGAAAACAAACAGAACTTGGTTCTTTCCAGTATGAGAGACCCTTTACATGTGCAAAGCAAAAAGGTGAAAACGAAAAAAGATGGAAATTCAAGGAAAAAAAAAAAAAAAGAGGTCTGTGGCCAGCATTTTGAGTCAGGGCATGGAGCCCTTCATGAGCATCACCACTGAAGACAGTGGGATGGTGGCCAGAGGGACAGAGCCTCACTCAGAGCTCCTCACCCCCTGGTTTGGGGCCACTTGCACACTGCTTCCCAGCACAGTGCTGTTAATGCTGTGAAGCAGGAGGGAAATGCAGCCTTTCAGAGTGTCTGGTGGCTGAAAGATGGGGCAGGAGGAGAGGCAGCACACACAAGTTCTTGGGGTGAAGGGCTGCACTTCCACAACTGCAGGAGAGAAGGCACAACCTGAGCTTGCCTCGGTCAACATGAAAGTCGCCTTAGTTTGTGTACTGAATACCTAATGTAGGTGCAGAAAAAGGACACTAACACAGAGTTTTTCAAAAAGACACTCACAGGAGCTGCACCAGACACCAGCAGATGAAGTTCAGAGGAAAGGGGGACGTCCCCACCTGGTGCAAGAGGATTTCCCCTTCTCCAGAGAGACACAGACAATAAATGCAGTTCATTCACTCTTTTCATAGACTCTTTTCTCACATTAAGAGCAGAAGATGATGAGTGAGTGTGTGCTGAGCTGCAGTAAAAACCTGTCCTTCGGCACCGTGCGGGTGCTGAGCCCAGCGCAGCTGCTGGAGTGCCAGTGCCCTCTCCTGTTCGGTGCGCACCAGCTTCCCCGCTCGTTCCACAGCGTGTCTGCACGCCTTCAGAGGCTGGGGAAGCATTCCCAGCCTGCCATCCTGCTAACAGCCCATTAAAAATGGTATTTATAAGGTTAAGGGAAATGTGAAAATGCTGCAGAACTTCTGTGGACACTGTGTCCTCTTTGTTGCAGTCCAGAAGAGTTATCGCTTGCATCGGGTCATTTAGGAAGAAATAATCCTCAAACTATCCCATGTCATTATGTGCAGCAGGTTTGCATCTTCTTTCCAGAGCACATCTTCAGTGACATTCAGTTTTAATCTGTGTGGCTGTAACTTGAACTCCAGCCACTGCCAAATGTATTCACAAAGTCACAGAGGAGGAAACCGAAGCCATCAGGGGTCTGACATTGGGGTTTATCCTCCCACCACACCTGGACAGTTTTCCAGACCTTTTACACTGCCATGTAATTACAACAGCACAGATTCATCCTCTTTTTACCACAGTATTAAAAGCAGTGGTGCTGCTACAAAATGTTTCCTAACAGCTCTTCACCCAGTAAGCCCAAGGATTTCTGAAGGGGAGCTGTGATGAAGTTTTCTGATCTGATATTATTAACTATCTTTAAGTGGCTGAAGGAATTAAAAGAATGAGTAGCAAACCTTTTCACTATTGGAAGATGGGAATATTCCCAGGGACACAGCCCCTCAGGTACCTTAGAATTGTTATTGATGTGTCAACAGAGGGAACATTTTTTCCTCCTTCTGAATCACCACTGCCTGGAGCCATGCTGTAATGTGGGAATTCCAGCCACCAGGCTGCTACAGTGAATGAAGGTGTCCAACTCCCATCTTTGAGAGAACTCACACTTAGTGACACATGAGAACATGACCCTTAACGGCTTAAGTGACACATGAGAACATGACCCTTAATGGCTTAAGACTAAGACAAAAAGAACCCAAGGCTCCTCGAAACAAACTCAGCTGAGAAAAGTTTCTGGCAAGAGCACTGCAAACTGAGCAGCGAAGGTACTCCAATCAAACAGGATTTCCAGTTCTTGTCAGGTTCCTGACCTGTCCTTGTAACCCCAGCAATGAATTACCTTTTCTCCTGCCTCCCCTCAGTGCCATGGGGCTCTCACAATCTCATTCCTGCAGTGGCCAGGGCCACCCAACAGCTCAGGAAGGAGAGGGGTGACACACAAACTGCTGAGGCTGTCTCAGCCCTACCCAGAGCATGTTAACCAGACTGACAGAGACAACCCTGATCAGCTGAACACACAGAGAGAAAAACCCACCCAAGTTAAGCAGGGTAGGAACATGTTTAGCACATCTCAGCTTTAGGAAGCTTACAAGCATCCTTGTGCAGGAAGGAGGAGCTGCTTGAGACCCTGCTGGGCAGAGCATGGCTTTGGTGGCACCGCTGTCACCAGCACCAAGAGAAATTGCCCTACAGGGAGCCAGGGGTGGGCAGTACCTCCTGGTAAAGTCAGGCTCTCCTCCTGGGGATGCTGGGTGTAGTGGTTTGTGCTCTCATGCCCCTGTCACTGTCTCAGTTATTCTCACCAGCATCACCCAGCAATGCATGAAAACAGCAGGGCCTCTGTGATCATAGACGGGCAATCTGACATGATGTGCTATTTCTTATATTTCCTCTATGTTTTTCTCTAAGTAAAATTAATAAGATCAGACAAAATTTCATACTAAAATATTACCCAGGATATTGGTGGCACTATATTTATACAGCATCCCTCACTTTAAAAGATGTACTAACCTGTACAGTAGCTTCAATTAATTCTGCTTTGTGTTCTGGCAGAGACAACAAATACAGCTGCTCTGTTATCAGCTCCCAAGTCTCCTGCCACCACCCTTCTATAAACCTATTTGCTGGCAGTTCCTGCTGGAAGCAGAGACCTGGGGTGGTGTCCACAGGGGTGACAGGAGAGCAAGGCCACGCTGCAGCCACAGGGTGTGACCAGGGGGACAGCACAGAGCCCTGCTCCAGCCCAAGAGCAAAGCTCAGAGCACCTGTGCAAGGGCCTCGATGGCCACACCCAGGGGTTACCCACAGCTCCCCACAGGCAGATCTGGACATTTCTAACTTTTTTTTTATGCAAATTAGATCTATGAAAGAAAACTAATCTCTCCCAGTTTGGATGCTCACACAAAACCCATTTTTGGTTTTTCCAATGATGATTTTGAGTTTTGTCAGTTCTCTACATAACATATGCTCACACTGCAATAATTAGGACCAGATCTGGAACTTGCTGAAATCCAGCTGGGAAATGGGGATTTGTCCAAGAACAAGTTTTGGGACCTTTACTAAACAAGGGAGGCATTGCACTGAAGTAAACTGAAGTTCAGAAGATACCAGAGGTGTTTCCATACCACAAACTATATTGGTTGGAGTCTAAAATGAGTTATATGCAATGACCTGTGGCTGTTACTCCAAACTCCCAGTTCATAGGAGCCCTACTATACCACTTTCAGGAAAAGCCCATCAAGGGACTTCCACATTCACCATCTGTGGATGCCAGACAGACATGCAAGCAGGAAGCAATGCCCCATATTTCTGAGAAAACCAGTCCCAAATTAAAATGTGAAGGGAAAGCCACACATCCAGGAGCCTACCTGTATTGAAACGCACCTTCAACAGGCCAAGTAGTGAAATCATCTCCTTTATGTCAAGACCATCAGGTTTGGGGTCTTCTGGCCTGAAACAGCAGCAGCTGAGCTGGAGCTTCCTGGAGCTGGTTCATGTGCTGTAGGTGTGGGAATCCCCTCCTACTGCAGGGCACCAGCCAGGGTTAACCCCAGCAGGGATGGAGCTGTCCCTGGGGAGGTGACACACACTGTGACACTCAGCTGAGGGCCCTGCTGTGGCTGCACATCAGACAGAGCAGAGCAAATCCAGCACAGGCTCCCCGGCAAATCCACCCCACAACTCTCCTCCAAGCTCTGCATGGCTGCTAAGGGAGGCTGCTGAAGGTTTCCTTTCTGTAGGACACAAACATTAATTAATCAATGACTTTAGAGCCATTTATGGCACTAAAAGTCTGTCCTGAAATTTCTAGTTACAGCTGATGCCTGTACCTAGCAAGTTGCTTTTCTCCTTGTTGATATTCAGTGTTTTTCTTCCATCTCCTCTGTAAGGAGCTTCGAGGTCCATGTGCTCAGGGTGAATTTAGGCAATAATTACCCCTGTGAAAAGGCACCCACACAGGAGAGGGATTTGCTGAGGTACAGTGTCACCACTGCAGGGACAACACCATTCCTCAAAGTCCCCATCCAGAAAGCCTCCTCAGTGAAACAGTCACTTCTTGTCTTGTGGCCCAAAAGCATCACTTCAAGGTATAACTCTATAAATAAAGATATAATGTATAATACTTGTGATAAGCAAATTGCTTTCATAACAAATTGCCAGCAGCCTCTGAAATCTCTAAATACCCAAAGCAGAAAGCATTTAATTGCACTGAGTCACTGATGGATCTTGGTCCATCTGTAATACTTAAACTGAGCAGTTATCTCCAACAGCTACATCCATATTAACAAATAAAAAGAAAGGTCAAGTCCCAAGCCCACTGAAATCAATACAGCTTTAACTGTACTCATTTGAGATGAACCTAAAACCCTCACACATTAAAAAGTGCCAGCTCAACATTTTCCTAGGGACTGAATCACCTTCCTACCAGCCCCACAGGACTCCAAAGACTGGTTCAGAGAGGGGGGAAAAAGTCCAAGAAACCTTAAAAAAATGAGGAAAAAACTCAGGGTGGCAACAATGAATAATTTCTGTCATGTTCTTCCAAAGGTACAGGAAAAACAGTGGTTACCAAAAAGAAAATTCAGGGAACTGCCCACTGAAGGGCTCATTGGTGTGCAGTCTTCTGCTTTCTCTCCAAGGGAAGAATAATTTCTTTCAACTTCACATAACTTTAAAACATGAAAAAATTAAAATAAAACCAAAACAATGCAGCAAGTCAGTTAAGTAAATACTGGCATTTACTGATATTTATTGATTGTAAGTAAATAGTGAGTCCCAAAGTCCTGGTGTAAAACCAAGCCCTAAGCCTGCCCCACTGCACACAGCACTACAAGCCACAGACATGTTCACTCCAGTATTACTTTGCATGTTTTAAGCCATGTCTCCACTCCTGAGCACAGTCTAAGGTCTGATCAACCCTACACTTACATTAAAAGAGAAAAAGGTTGTAGTAGATGTGTAAAGAATTGATTTGTAAGAAATGGAGGAGGGAAAGTTACCTGCATGGACTAATAACTAATTCCCAAAAGAATGTGTCAAACCATCTGAAACTATATTTCTTTTAAAATCTGATCTGTAGTTCACTCTACAGTCACAGCACATGAAAAATATGTCAGAATCTGTGCTCTAAGTTGCTGGAATTCACCAGAATCAATAGGAAACCTGGAACAAAGCAGAGCTCCCATCCAGATGAAAACACCTAATTCCTGCTGTCCCTTTGGTGGACTTTGTCTCACAACTGCACCCTATGGACTATATAGATCATTTCAATACAGACTTATTTAAAGCAATGAAAAAATCAGAGAATGTGAGGAAAGGGAAGAATGACAGAAAAGGCGAGGTATCGCCGAGTGAAGGCAGAGTAGGGAGGTACCACAGGGGGGCACAAGGGGGAAACGATTTGCCAGGATAAGATGCAGATCCACAGCCTTGGTTCTACTTACATAAATGGTTAAAAATAAAAGTTTAAAAAATGTACTTGCTTGTTTGTGGCAGCCGTGTCTCCCGTTCTGAAGTCCACATGCTTCTCAAAGGCCATGCTTTCAATCAGGAATTGAATTGTGTGTGCTATTGATCTGGATTACTCAGTGCCTAGTTCATCCACACCAAAGGATGGCAAACAGTCCTGGCAGCCCCTCATCTGGCTGCAGGACAAACAGGAGGGATTTCACACGGTATGTAAATGTATTTAACCAGCAATCTGAGTTCAGAGCTTTACCTCACCAAGGTAAGCTCAGGGAACACTCACGTGGTGTCAGTGCACTCAGCCAGGCTCCAGTTTGCTGTAGAAAAGTGAGTCCTGTTTCCTGGGCTTCACAGACATGGAGTCTGTGGAAATAGTCTGTAAAATGAAATTTCAGTTACACCTGAGCTGAAACTATTAAAAAAAAAATTCCTTTTGCTTTGAAGTCCTTGATATAGGGCCAGAGCCATTAGTGCAGATTCAAGCTCAGGAATGATTTTGGTTTTAACCGAACGTCTGTTCCCTCCCTGTGCCCCTCAGGCTGGGCAGGAGCCAGCCTGGCTTTGGCTCACATTCTCTCTAAGTGTGTGTAAAAACTTCTTGGATTGGCAGACAAGACCTGTTTAACACAAAAACAAAGGTGGCAGTACGGCCCAGGTGGAACACATACCACGAGTTTGCTCCAGAGAGCTTCAGCTCAGGGTCACCACAGCCATCTCTGACCCCTTCCACACACCCTGACAGTCTGTACAGGGACCTTTAAACAAAAACCAAACCAACCTGCCCAGCCAGGGGCAAGAGCCTGCTGTGAGCCCAGGGCCCCTCGCCAGCCCCAGCAGGGTCACTGCGCCCCCGGCACTCGAAACACCGGAGAGCTTGTGGCAACGCCAGAAACCAAACCCCCGTGTCCCCAACACCACAGTGACACCCCAGAACCACGCTCCTCTGCAGCTGTTCATGCAGCTTTTTCCTTGGAATAATAGATTGTTGCAATGTGGTGTCTCTGTGTTTAACCCCCAAACGTGGCTCAGCCCCGGCAGCTGCGGTGGGGCCTGGCCTGGCCGTCCATGAGCTGTCCAGGAGCAAACCCCACAGAGCAGGCTGTGGACGGAGGATAAGGCCTGTGGATGGTGCAACAAGGCTGTGGACAGTGTGATAAGGCCATGGAAGGGATGATAAGGCCGTGGACAGTGTGATAAGGCCGTGGCTGCCGGTGGCCAGCACCAAGGCTCTGCTGGCTCACACCCTAGATGGCAGCAGCACCCAAGGAATGGGCTGGGAAACCCGAACCTGCCCATGCCTGATGGGGTTTCACACTCACATAAATCCCATCTGAAGGCCTCGATCTAAAAAGAAATTCTTCTGGAAACCTGAACAGAAGGAGCATGATGTGAACACAGAGCATTTCTGGAAGTTCCATGGAGCTGGGAACTGAGGTGCCGACTCCCCTCATGCCAGCACGGCAAGGACAGAGCCAGTTCTGCCAGGCAGCCTGCAAAGATCAAGGGGACAGTCTGCTCCTTTCTGTCACCAACACACTTTTCTGGCACAGTAACGGCAATAAACCTGCTGTGAAGGGGTAACTGGGAGGGCTGAACCACTGGGGAGGGACGACACCCTCAACATGGGGAAACCTTGGCCCATTTTGCTGTGTAATCCTTTCTAAGTTATGTCCATACCTTACAATAATTGTACTTCTTTCAGTACTGGTGCACCTCTTGCCCAGCCCCCTGATTGTTTCTCAGCACCCAGACATGAGGACACAGTCCAAGGGCACAGATCTGGCACAGGGCACAGGGAGGGGAGACGGCTGCATGGGACAGCACTGGACAGCAGAAGCTGCAGAGACATTCCCATTGCATCCAGCCAGGAGCAGTGTCTGCACACCCTGTCGGGATTTTCCCAGGACCACAGGGTAGCAGGCAATGCTGGGTGCCATTCCCACGCTGACACACAGGACAGGCACTGCACAGCACTCGCTTCACTCTGCAAGGTGTCAGAGACCTCCAGGCAAGTCAGCTCACACCAGACTCTCCTCTCCCTGCCCGTGCTGGCACTGCCTCTGCTCTCCAATGCTCTTGCAAACTCTGCAGTACTGCAGTCAGGGCTGCAGGGAACTCCTGGGAGTTCACTCTATCCCACCCCTCGTTCTGAAGAAACATTAATATTTTAGCATCAATGACTATTGATCTTCTTTTTCCATCTTGCATTTCTTGAGCATATCCTGTATGGAAACAAACTTGAGAGAGAAGAAAAGAGAGCAAATAATGTTGTTTAATTTGCAATGTATTACCAGCTTCATGATGTGAAATGCTAAGCCTGGACTTCACCATATGGATTAAGTGTCACTGTGGCAGATAATGGACACAAAAGGTCTACAAAATAAAAACAGAATGAGATACAAGTAGCAGAAGTGGGAAAGCATCACTCCATGCACTGCCTCATGCATCTCCCTGTGACAACGAAGGCCTGAGCCTCACCCTGCTGGGCTGAGCAGTGCCACAGGTTGTGCCAGGTCACCTGAAAAGCATCTTGGCCATCTTGTCACCCATTTCACTGCTGTGTGAGAAGAGTTAAGTTCGGGCTAGATATTCAAGGGTTACTCTTGTATAAGAAAGTCATGATTATGGAGATTACACCAGCTCTACTGATATATTTGAAAGTTTAAATGCAAGAAACACACAGGATTAACAAAAAGTGACAGTTTCTGCTCCAAGGGCCTGCAAAGTCGCCTTCAGCCACTGAGAAAGTAGGCAAAGCAGGCTGTCAAGGTGGATTTTGATCTTTATAAAGGCAAGATGACGGCAGACTGTGCTTCTAAGGATACAAATACAGCTAGTAAATTCAAGATTTTCTGTTGCATAATTCTGTTCATCTGATAATCTTAGGAGTACATCAGCTAAAAAAAAGCATTGATTCCCCACCAGTCACAGGAGCAGGCAAAGGCACTGTCAGGAAGCAAAGCCACAGGGGAGGGATGCAGCCCTGCCATCACACAGGGCAGAGCATCTCTTGGAACAACCTGCTGGATGCCACATTCTAAAAGAAAACCTGGGCTAAAACACAAAAAGCAAAACTCTGGACCCCAGGAGAACCAGGATTCCTTCCCCACACCTCGGGCTGCTCATACCACCTTGCCTTTTCTCTGCCTGCTGATATGGTGGCAAATGCTGCTTTTTAAAAATATTCAGGCAGCAGCTGGATCACTGCCACATTATGGGTATGCTCCAGGGTGAGACTCCCAAAAAGCAGGGACTCCACCACCACATGGGACTCAGGACATGAGATCTCTGTAACCTTGGAGAGGATTCTCCCCTCCTCCTCTCCACCTGCACCCTGCAGAGACCAGTGAGCTGCAGCACAGCCGCCGCTGGGAGGTTCACCCCTCTTCTTTCCTGTGAGGCTCTGGCACGGGAAGAAGTTCCTCCAACTCATTCCCAAGCAGTGGAAATTGGCATGGCTCCATCAAGCAGCTGAAGATCTGGCTCCACTTGACAGCAGTTTTATCTGAGATCACGATGAGCTTGACTAGAGGCTGCCAGCTGGATTGCTCTGGGGAACCGTATTTATAGATAACACTTGAAAGGGCAAGTTCAAGGTGATGGCCCCTGGTGGCCCTTTTTTGTATTCCTTCAAGAGATCCTTATTCACACCTGCTGCAGTGCTTGCCAGGCAGGTTGGGAAGGCAGCAGATGAGAGCTCCTGGTACTTTGTGCCTTCCCCAGCCTCCTGGCAGGAGCACTGCTGCCATCCTGCCCTGCACCACAGGCCATGGACCGCTGACACGTGGCTGCACATTCTTCAGACCAAACCTTCATTTTTGTGGTCAGAGCAGTCTGGGTTTTTTTCTCAGAGCAATGAGATTCTCAGTGCAGCCACAGCATATCACCACGTTTTAGAGACATCACCTGCTTGCCTCTGAGCACAGCACTTCTTACTTGACTCTGGGCATTTTGTTTCACAAAGAACATTGCAAAATCATTGCCAAGAATCACCTGAGGAATTATTTTTGTTTGCTGAAGGACTGGTTTTCAAAGGGGTAAAAGGACTCGGCATAGCAGCTAAATAATCCCAAGGGCTCTTTGCATTGCTTTGAAACACTTGGGAGATATTTTAAAGCACCAGCATCACTCCCACGAAATCCCCTGTGACACAGAGATGCCTCCACTGAGCCTAAACCATGAACCAAAGCCCCAGGCTTAAAAAGGAGGAAGGATTCCCCTCCATACCACTGCATCATGGCTTTATTTGGGAACTTAGGCCACTTGGCTTTGTGTAGCTCTAAGTTATACTGCACGTGCACCCTTGTAAAAATGACTTTTTGAAGTCACCCAAGCCATCCATTGGCCACTACAGCCAAGGCTGAACCAGGGCCAGCAGGAATACAAACCTACCCCAGCCTAAGGTCAGAGCTATTGCAGCTGAGGGCAGTGAGCACCCACAGGGAAATTCCCTTCACCTTCCAACGCTCCTGTACCACCTCTTGCACATCACTTATTCCTTCTATTTTTCAGCATCTCCTGCTGACCATCTGTGCGTAGTCTGGGCTCACTCAGGCATTGGAACAACTTCAAAAAATCTAAATTTCTGGAGATCTTAGGCTGAAACAGAATAACTAATCCAGGTTCTAGTTTTCAGGCAATATCCCAGGTTTATGCAAAACACTTTCAAGCCAACAGGACACTTGGTGCTTTTCTGAGACACTGTCCAGTATGTAGAAAGTCTTAGACCTTTATAGCAGGTATAAAGTCAGGGTTAGGGTCTTCCAGTAAGTCAGAGAAGAAACGAACATAACGACACTTAGAGCCTTAACTGATTCTATATCCAATCTTCAGTGTTCTGCCCTTTCCTCTGCACCAAACCACATCAGAACACACAGCAACAGAATCCAACATATACAACGTTTCACTCCCCTGTTCACTACAGTAGTTACCAACCTGCCAGAGCATGGATGAGGAGGGGGTTTGGCCTTAACACAGAACCACTTAGAAACTTTTAATTGGAATTTCAGCCTCTAGAAAATGGCATTCCTACGACTTTATCAAAACCAGGCTCTGGTACATGTTCTCCCTCCTTTGGAGGTGATGCTTCCATCAGGTGGCACAAACTCCCAGCACACACCAGAACCTTCACAGTCCAGCCCAAATCCACCCAGTTACTTCAAAGCTCATGAAACGTGCAAGATGGAGACAAGAAATCCACGTCATCAAATCTGGGATTGGTTTCTCCTTTGAAGGGCTACCTATACTCAGGAGCAGCAATTTTGATGATAACCATTTAAGTTTCCAGAGGAAAGGAAAATTAATCTGTTCTTGTCTGTGGTGAGCTGCTCTTTGAGCAGCAGGTACGGCTTGGCAGCAAGCACAGCAGTGCCTTTTGCCCCCTCACAGATAAAAGTGTTGAGAAGGTCAGGACAGAGCAAATCCTAGACTAATTCAGTGGAAAGAGAGCCTGGGAGATTACCTGCTCCAATCTCTGCTCAAAGCAGGTCCAAGAACAGGATGGAGTCTGCAGCATCTCCAGGTGTGGAAGCCTCACAACCTGCAGGCAATCCAAGATTATGTTAACTTGAAAACACCACAAATGATGTACAAGCACTTACCAGAAACACCTGGACCTCCACACAGGCTCTGTTCAGCACAGGGAGAAGCTTCTTGGGTATGGTCACACACAGGAGGAAAAAAAAACAGATGCAGACAAGGCTTGTGGATCATGCTTCAGGAAAGATCAAGTCAACCTGGAAATGTACTCTGAGGGAACTCTGGCCTTGTGGTGAAAGTATTAAAGACCCAGTTGTTGGGACTTAAATATCTTGAACCCATTTTTCTGGAAAATTTCTACACAGGACAGATGAACTGCTCATATTTTGGGATATGCATCTAGGCCTAAGGAATTCTGAATTTTGGCAAGACTACATCAGAAGCTGTTACAGAGCAAGCAGATGCAGACAAATCAGGCTCTAATTAATAATCTAAGACTCCAAATGAGTTGCATCCCTGCACTGTCATCTGGAAGCACACAAGCCTCCGCAGCTACAACATTCAGAGCATCTTCAGCAGATTCCTAATCTGAAAACTGCAATCATCACTTAAATCAAAGACTTTAAAATTCATTTTAGCAGTAAGACACACATCTTCAGTGATTCACATTAAGGACAACAGTTTCTCCAGGGAGAGGAAAAAAGCCTGCCTACCCCATGGGAGATCACAGATGCTCTTTCACAGGAAGTAATTTAAATGTAGCCAGGAAAAAACAGGTTTCACTGAGTGAGCTTTTTCAGCAGAAAAGCTTAGCGATGAAAGCAAAAATACAAATTATAGTTCCCTCAGTAGAATAAACAGTTGGATCACTGGCAGGGCATTCAATGCAAGGCTCTAGAAGATGGTCCCCCTCAGCTGAGAAGTTCACTCACCTCTAAGCACAAACCATGCATTTCTTTTTGTTGGGGCTTTCAGAGAGAATAGGAAAACAGGCATTAGAACACTTTTGTTGAAGACAGCATTAGTCATCTTCAGCTGTACTCTATGAAAACAGATATGGAAATATCACTCCTGCAAAACTTATAGTGAAGCTCTCTCCCCAGAGCTTTGAAATTTGAAACACACTCTAAAAAAGCACAGTAGGTATTTTTTAAAAGCAGCCACAAGACTGGCCTAAAACATTTCAAAGATGCAGAAATTTTTGTGGTTTGGAAGTGATCTAGAGACCATCACTTTGCAAAGAGGTAACACTAGAGACTATGAGTTACTATATGAGATCAAGTAATTACTCAGTTAAACAGGAGAACTTGGTATTTTTTCCCCATTTTGATCTTGCATACCCCACTGTAGATGGTACTCAAGGAATGCACTTCAAAACAAGAAAGCTGGGCTTAAACAGCAATATAAAAATGGAAATGCCCAGGAAGGTTACAAACTCGAACCTCTGGACTGGGCAGCACTGGCCTGTTCTGGGCACAGGTACACAGGGCTGCATGGGCAGGAGCTGGACCTGGCCCTCTCAGAACTCCAGCAGAAACAGAACAAGGTTCTGAGCATACCTAGTTTAAATGCAAATATTTTGTATCCTCTGTGTTGATGTTTTGTAAAAAACACACCAGGTATACAAAAGGAAGAAAAAATAAAAATTCCTGTGACTTGAGTTTCAGAGCTGGAAAAGCATTGTTTTTCTAAGATATAAGGTGTCACACCATGGAAACACAAACAGAGACCCCAGGACTCCCTTTCATGCACAGCTTGCTGTTCTATAGCACCCAGAGTCAGCTTCACCTTAAAAGTTAAAATAAATCTGATACAAGGACAGTGAGATATTACAAAGCATGATTTAAGACTGGTCTTATATGCCCTTTTAACCAGTTGATCGATGCATTTAATACTGTATTTTAAGATTTTCTACAAGGCAGTGTCTGCCCACTGGGCTCACAGCAGATTCCAAGGAGACCCTGGTACTTCCCACCATGGGAATGAAGAGACAACCCCAATACCTGCTGGAACAGCAGCACCACTGACCAAAGCCACATGGGAAATGCTGCAATCTCATCACCCACTGACAAACATTTGGCTCCATCTCTTCTATAAAAACCCCCAGAGCCAGGTGATGCTTCCCTCCCCCACAGAAGGGAATCTGGTTGCTTGGTCACTGCAAGCCGTGTGAGCTGTCCTTTTGAGGCGGTCTGAGAGGGGCCCGGTGGGAGCAGGACAGCAGAGAGCACCAGAGCTGAGCCAGGGCTCTGACAGAATTCCCCAGGCTCCATCTATCGCCAGGAGACAGACAAGGAGTGCCAGGAGCTCCTCCTGACCTGCATAACCAGAGGCTCTGCAAGGAGCAGCCCACGGGGCCCCGTGGCCGCCCCACGTCAGCCCCAGCTGGGGCAGAGAGCCCCGCAGAACACACCAGGCCTGCATTCCTCACTCCTGCCAAAGCAGTACTGAGCTCCAGGTTAATAATTGAAAGATGCTGGAATTTAAAAACCATTTAACAATCTTTCTAAATTCCTGCTGGAACATTTCAGTGGCTAAGTAAGTGAAAAAATGTTAACATTAATTAAAAAGATACTTTTTTAACTTGAAAGCTCCTACAAAATAAAGCTTTCCTTCATAATGGAATTCTAAAACCTGCTGATAAAGCAAGTAGAAAATAGTTTGGAGGTTTAGGGACACCCACATGAAGCAGGAAATGCTGCTAATTAAAGCACCTGATTTCACTTAAGTCCAAAGAGTGTTGCAAAAGACCGGAAAGCTCTACTATTGAAGTCAACACCACTTAACTTCCTAAACTATGCCACTTAAATCTCTTTAAGATGATTTTTGTAAGTACTAGTGATGTTGAAGTCTGCAGAACTTCTTATACAAGTGTAGTACAGCCCAATTTTTTGTACCATCATTAGTCCAAAGGAGACAAAAGAAAAACCTGTGTGTAACAGCTACCACCAAAATGCATTCAAGGAAAGTCCTGACCCACACAACCTAGGCAGCCTGTCAACTCACACTGATCACATCTTGGATGGGATTACCCATGGACTGTATTACTCAGCAACTTAAAGAACTACAAAGCAGCCTGATTAGTTGTATTTTTTTTTTTTTATTAGGTTTATTATGACTTAGAGTTTCTATTACTCCATCTGGGTAAACCACATTTGAAAGTAAGTTTAACTGCAGGACTTCAATTTCAGCCAAAATCATTTTTGCATTACTTTATTGTAATATAGATTTAAATTGAACATTTAAAACTTACTTCATTAATAAGCAAGCCAAGCTCAGTAGCTTCAGTGCAGGATGTACTTTATGTAACTGCCGCACATTCAGGTTAGACTGGATGTACATGGAGAAGAGACCGGGCAACTGCACGAGTCAGAGGAGAAAGCAAAATAAGCACCATTTGTACCAAACTAAACAGTTCTCAAGTCAGTGTTCCTTACTGAAAATCAACTCACTTCTGGCTCCAGGAGCTACAGTTTGGATAACAGCTGAAAGCTATTTCCAGAACATCAGTTTTCTACACTGGCACAAGAAATAGTCTTCAAAGCAACAGGTACTGGACTTTTTTTATTATTTTTTTTTTTTTAAGAGACAACCTGTTCTCCTGTGTTTATCAGGTGAATACATGCACTTTTGATCATTCTGGCAGAGGTCAAAGAGCAAACAACAGTTGGGGCTAAATGAAAAACAATCAAAAGTCACCAAATATTTAAGGTACAAGCAAAAAAACATGAATGCAACCAGTTTAATACCAAAGTCTGCTTTCTTTCAAAGAAAAATGGCACAAATTAAATAAGCCAGACAAATTTAGTTTTAGATGGTAATAGACTGAATTAATGCTTCAGAGCATTAACAAGATTTATTTCACTGCAAGGAAGGGGAGAAGTAATTTGAACAGGCTCTGTATTTGGGCCAGACCAGCAGCACTGCTACAGTTCAGTCCCTGTGTGCAGAACTGATACCAGTCCAATGCCACCTTTACCACATTAAAAATAAAGTGTTAGAAGTTGCAGAGCATAAGCATCTTACTTGTACAAGCCAGTTAACAAATAAACAGAAGAGCTGAAGAATGGTTCTTACACATGTCCTTTCTGTTCAGGACTCCACCCTTCTTCTAGAACAGAAAAATCCCTCTGCCAACAGTCTAATAAATACTAACATATATTCAGATAACATCTTCAAAATCTTTGCTGAAAATGCAGTCTCCAAATGAAAACTACCTTTATGCAGTTATTAGTATCTTACATAAACTAAACCTTATGAATTGTAGTTAATAGCAGTAACTGAAATTAATGTATACTGAGTCTTTCAAGTGATGTGCAAGTTCAGCTATGTAACACAGGTGGGGGTTGGAGCAGTTCTTACCACTTTGCTTTGGACAGTTCTGTCCATGAACTACAGAGCCTCTCACTACAGTACTGTGCAACTCTGACATCTTCAAGGACTCTTCGGTGTAAAGAAATGTGATGGAAGCACCACAAGGCAAGGAAATCGTGCTCAAGTAGAGAGCCTCGAGTATCTCACACAGCATGGCTGTCTTGCCTTGACTACAGACATCGATGAGAGGGTAAAAAGGGCAAACCTACAGTGAAGTCTGCTTCAAACAGCAAAGATAATACAAAAGAGATCTGACTACAAGCACGTAAGCAAAAGTCTTGAAGAGCTGTGTATTAACATAGAGCTCAAGGTGCCTTAACTTTGCCAGAAACCACAATTTTTAGTACTGGGAATCCAGCATAGCTACATTTAATCCCAGGATCAGCCTATGCTTCCAGTTAAAGCATGCACACCACCTCACTAAATACCCCTTTCCCAACGTGCAGGTTTAGAGCTCTTCATTTTCTTATTCTTCCTGCTCTTATTCTATCCCTTTCCGAGGCAGAGATTTAGACGCCCTAAAAGCCAGAGCTCTCCACCAAAGACTTGCTCCCTCTACATATAAAAATAGTCAGGACACTCTGAGACTGACATCTGTCCTTCCCCATTCAGAAACGGATTTGCAGCAGATCAGTCTTGATCTCTAGTTCAGTTTTAGATGATGCTTAAGTTACGGCAGCCAGAGTTCAATCCTATGAATGTAAGCTAAACACAAAAAGAAAGCCATTTATCCTTTTTAATTCATGCTTACGGCATGTTTATCCAGAGTTTTATAATCAACTTCCAGTTTTAAATTATTTTCTTAGCACTTCACAGAACCTGCATGTCACTCCCTCCTGAAGGGGATGGCATCACACAGAATCTTGTTTAAGTTAGTCCAAGTTTCCACATGTGACCAGAAGTCTTACTTGTTAGAACACACCCCTTTTCCAACTATTCCCCACATTCCCTCTCCTCCCACCCCTCCCCAGCAATGGGCAATTACTTCACAAGAAATGTAAAATAGGATATGGGTGTACACAAAACCTACCCTCCACTAATACTGAACAGAAAAGCCTATTTTCCAATTACAGGACATTTTTCTCTAAATTTAGGTCAGCACTGGTGCAGTCTGCACTGTGTATGATTACCACAAGGATAATACCAATAAGTACATATATTTTCTCAAACTGATTTAAAAGCCTATGAAGTTAATCGGGGAAAAGTTTAATATTGCTACTTCAGAGCACTAGAACACACAAAGTGAATCCAATAAAGATCCTTGTATTGATTCAATATTAAGTATTAATTGCATGACCATCATAGCACCTCTTTACATTATCACACAATCACCAGAATTATCAACTGCTTTTAAAACTAAAAAGGGTACAGTCCAATATTTATAACTTGCACACTGTTACTATACAGAAACTAGGTGCATGGTACAGTGCTGCAAAAATGGAAGCCTGCAGTTTTGACAAAGATGCCAAGTCATGTTGTAGACAATTTCAGTCAAACTGGCAATACTGTTTAAGCAAATACTCAAAGCAGGAAATAAAGGACAAAAAAAAAAAAAAAAAGAATTCTATAGCCAAATAAACATCTGAAATTTCCTTTCCCTTTAATAATACAAGTAAGGTCACTTTTAGCCTTGGAACAGATACATGTTCGCCTATGATGATCTTGCTAACTACTACACAATATCTGATGTCCTCTGCTAAGAATATAGTTTAAGAAAGCCGCAGTTACAAGAGGCATCTAATGTAATATCTAAAATTTCCTTTATGGCATTTATTGAATTCTTTGTCTTAAACAGTGAATATGGAAAGATGGCCTCATGTTTCCTTTTCAATAGTACTCTGAGGATCAAGTGGCTTTCAAGCAGCATGGTGGGTTTGAAATTTTTGCAGTTTAGATCATTCTGTTGCGTTTATGAGTTGGTGAGTCTGTAATGACATCGCCACACTGGGCTGAGGTACGCTTTCTAGTTCCACCATTGTCCAAGTGGAGTGCCATTTCTTCTGATATGAAAGTGTTCAAATCAACATCATGGAGTCCATTTCTCCTTCGACTAGCATTGGAGCCACTGCTCACGTGAGTAGGCGAGCCTGGGGTACTCGAGCGAACACTTATACTAGCCATTGCACCACTAAGACCTGGGGAGAGAGAGAAAAAGGGCTTCAGTCAGACAGCACAGAAAGTTCAGTTCCCACCTGTGCCTCAAAGGATCGCGCTCAGCCGGATTCCGTTGACACCTTACAGGCACTTCATCCTACTGTTTGTAGTCCAGAGCACACCTCCTCAGCTTTCAGTCCACGGAATAATGCAGCAATTACCTGAACAGCTTTTTATGATGTTAGAAGTGAGCTCACACACCAGGCTGTAACAGCACACTCTGGCAAACATCAATTCCATAAGCATGACATGCTATTCAAAACGTGGACACACTCAAAGCAGACTATTCCAATTTAAAGGCTTCACACTGGACCAAGAGTTGCACACCCCTGCCAAGGACTTTCCAGCTGAACTGACCTGGTCTTGTTTCAACACCACCGCCCTGCTCCCTTTCACTCCCGTGGAGGAAAGTGCAGCATGGCAGCAGGTCTCAGACAGGTGTACAGCACAGCTAGTTTATAAACACAACCTTTATTTCATGGCTGACACTAACAGCCAACACATCAGTATTAGCAAATTCAGAAAGGCACTTAAATAACAAGCAAGGAAAACCATGTAACAATCACCCAAACTTTGCTATCCACAGGTCTAATACAAATCACTGTCACAGGTACCCTGCAAGTACTTTGGTTTGTGTTCAGATTAATAGTGCTTGATTCAAATTGAAGTTTATTTCTTGTAGAAACAAGGCCATAAAAAGACAACCATGAACTTCATGCTAATTTAAACTCTGCCTTCTGCAACATTACAATTTTACGGAAGTGAGACATTCCAAAACTTAAGTTTAGTAAGGACTAGCACATGAAAGCCTAACTACTCTTCTCAATTTGCAGTTCAGGCTGTATTTGGAGATAAACAGGAGCTCAGAGATAAGACAAACATCTTTGCTATCTGACTATTAGTAGGACAGTACAAAAACATCTGTTGGCCCTAGGAAAGATAAAGAACAGAAGACGACATTTTTCTAACAGTAAGAACAAGGAAATGTTAAACTGTCCATTAAGATTTCACTCTCAGCAACCTTCAAAATCTTAGAGCTCTCTTCTCCAGTCTCAAACATTCTATAGCTCTGTCCAGCCATCATAACTCTTGGGTGTGCAAAGTCATGTAATTCACATCTCCACATACTGTCAAGTAAGCAGTCAAAAATCACTGACTGACAAGTCAAGCCTAACAAAACCCAAACCATCAGCTGCTGGTAGGCCAAACAGGTTTAGAGGCTCTGGGAAGAGAGGACTGCCGGAGCCATGACATCAGTCACCAGAAACCTCAGTTAGAAGCTGAAGTCTAAAGCCATCCACAGCAATGGCAGGTTGATACATAAGTCAGGATGGAGTAGGTCAACCAAGTTCACTCTATCATTACTGAATGAACATTTAAAGATTTGAACTTGTAACAGCACAGCAAGTACTTTTACACAGATCTGGCATTATGCAACAACCAGCAGAAACAGCCACTAATCACTAATGCTTTCTTAGGGCTTTTGCTTACAGCTCCAAGGGGTGTTCAAACAGGGCTCAGGAGCATGCTCTGAACGCCAAGAGGCACCTTGCAGATTTTATTAACAGCAAAATCATCTTTCATTCACAATGGCAGAAAGTACTTAAATAGCAGAAGCTGTTTTAGTGTACAGGTAACCCAGAAATGAGGTTTGTGACAATATTCTCAGGACTAAGGTCAAGCTTCAATTCAAAACCATTAGGAAAAGAATTTCCCATGCATCTACCAAAGAAAGTAAAGCAGCTACTTGATGACAGATGTATGAGAAAAAGCCAATTCAGATATCATAACTTGGATAAACTACCAACACGAGTAACTTGGGCAGGTAACAAATCACTTCACAATTCAAAGACATCAGCAGTTTAATTCCAACTGGCATGACATACATTAGAAAGAACATTAATTCATCCTGTACATTTGAATTGGAAAAAATCTGACAGCATACAGGTGACATTTTTGCAAATCCAAACTGATTGGAGAGATTCCCCCTCATGACTATTCCAAGCAAAACCGCTGTGACCACCAAGTTCAGTGTCATTACTTACACTTCAGAATCAACAATTTACATCACTTATAGTCATTTACTGTTATACAACTCATATCAAAAGAGCAACACAGGAATTCAGTTTTATCATGACATCTTTTTATTATGTCTAGTGCCCAAGTAAGGGGAGAAAAACTATTCTAAATAAACCCCCAAACTGACCTGTGATGTGAAAAGACATTTTTTGGCACCACTCAAGAACCACGTTTTTAAGTGGAGCCTTTTCAAGTAATAAGCATTCTTTAAAATAGTAGATACAGTTAAAAGATGCACTTGTAATATGCTGCAACATATTCTAAACCAGACTGCCAAAGTTCACAAGCAATGCCTAAAGCAGCCACTGACTTCCCAGTATTTGGGTAATATTGAATCACTTTCATACATTTAAATACACAAACAACCTTCAGGAGATAATTAGAAGTAAAAATCTTCAATGCAACTTTGTGTCTAAGGCAGCAGAGTAGCTTTGAATTAATTTCTACAGATCAGAATACAAGGATATTGCATCACAGCATGGACTTTGAGCTTCAGGAGAATCTTGCATCTCACACAGGTATTTAGTACCAGTAAGAGTCATGACTGGCTATGCAGACACTGAGGGACAGCCTGGGATCAGTTCCTGGCACTTAACCAGAATACACAGCACTGCCCATCAATCCAGGGGAGCAGAATTGCCAAATGAAACACTCAGATCACAGTTTAGGACTGGCTAACTCAGCTGGCATGGAAGAGTCAAAGACAACTCAAGGTATAGATTCAAATATCAAGATGCCACTTCATGGAAGGAACATCTCTGAGAACAGTGTGAAATGCTCAAAAAATCTATTTTTGATTGACAAGGAAAAGAGTTAAATTTTTTCTTGGGAAGCTGTGGCAAGGCAGAGGAAATCTCAGAAGAGCCATTTACTGTGAATTACCCTGAACTTAAGCTTTCAGTGGACTCAGAACTCTTCCCAAAGCATTTAAAGCAGTAACTGACACTAGGAAGTGGTAAGATGACATGACTGTCAGCAAACACCATTTCCCAACCTCAAATTTCCATATTGTGATTAATATGGCCTAAGCACAGGCACATCAGTCTTCTGTATGCCACAGGACAGAGATCCAAACAGCTGCTAAAGTGGCTTTACTGTTCCCACAATCTCACAACCACCTCTGAAGTCTCCCACTCCTTTCTACCAGAGACATCTCCTTTATTATTAGAGGCCTTTAAGAAAGCACACGTGGCCCTTACCCTCTTTTTAAATTGGAAAGGTTTGAAGTGGAGGGCATATCTCAGATATTTTGCAGTACCTAGTACATTCTCATTCCCGTCATATCTTTCAGTCATCAACAATATGACATTTCATTGCCAATAATTTTACAAAAAGTTGTAATCTAAAGGTCTTAGAGTATTATTAGAAAGAGCTGTGACCAATACTAGCCAATTTATAACTAAGTACACTCCAAAACTATCACAGTATTAGAATGCTTGGCTGAAAGCATGTTTCATGGATTACAAAATACTTATAACTCTCAACTCAAAATGAGCAAGTTTATCATCACTGGCCTAACAAACTGTAAATGCTGTTTCATCTGCACCACAACCATGTCCATGTATGACTTATTCAGGTCACTACTACAGCAGAATATACTGGGTAGCTGCTGTTCAGTACAGTAATAGCATTAACTATTGTTTTTGACAAGTTTTAATCAGGAAGTATCAAAAGGAACATTCATGCTTAGATAAGTGTGACCAAAGCAGGAATTAGTTAATAACCCCGGATAAATACAAAATGGCATGCAGAGAGAGCCTTGTCACTCCTCTGTCATATTCACCCTTTCACAGGACTGGCTCAAAGAGCAGGTTTTAGCAGCACATACCCGTACACAATTCCATCACAGCTATATATACACACAACCTTTAAATTAAACTATGCCAGACCAATCTGAGCTCTGTTCTCCCATCCCCTCTTTTACCAACTGCTGCTTCTCCACTCTGCTAAGTGCTCCTTTTTAAACTGCACTTTAATACTCTGAGAAGCAAATATAAAGGCCTAGTGGAAATTCAGGCTCTTAGAGGGCCAGGCCACACACTCCCACATGCAAGTGTTCTCCCTACCCCAAAGAGACCAAATCACATGAATGATATACATCAACATTACAGCTAAAGAGAAAAAAACCCTAGTATTCTCCGACTGTATTGTTGCCCTATTTTTTCCCCAAATTCACCTAATTTGGGTTAAGAATGCTCAAGTCAAATGCATTTCAACATTACCTTTCCAAGAGTGCTTCTTCCCCTCCTCTAACCACAGCATTTTCTCACATTATGCTGGGAGAATGGTCTGTGAAACACGGGGTGAAGGACACGGGTTGTGCACAGCCACCAACACCACAAGACTTGGTATGGCAGCTACAGCCAGGCACTGAGTGGCCCAGCACGTGGCAGTGTTTGGGAATCCTGTATTATTAGCTCAGATTGATGTAATTCTGTCATTTGAAACTCCTCTCTTACAGAACTGAGCATGTCAACACCCATCCAGAGAGCAGGTGAAGATACATCCACACCTTCCCTAGCTGCAGTCACATTTCAGGGACTAATGGAGGTTAAAAACCCAATTCTGTAATTGAGATGTTGGACAATAAAGGTATTATCTTCTACTACCACATCTTAAACCACCAAGCATCAGACTGATGATTCAATGAAGTTTCAGAAAAATGCACTGGCACTTCAGAGTAAAACATCATGTATTACCTTGAGATAATCACTCAGCTTTTCTAGAAGGCTTGAACTTCTTCTCAAATATTCACAGTTCAAGTTGCCAGGCATGCTTTATTTCAAAGGTTGCCCATCAGCATGCTAACAATGAAAAACTGCTCATAAGGAGAAAGATTTTGTTTACCAGAGTTTACTCTCTCAAGAGTAAGGTTCCAAAGTCTCATTCTCATTAGGTAACACTGAGGATTTCAGTAACAACTGCAGAGCATAGGTGCCATGGAGTTAAAAGGGAGGTCACATACACATTAAACATTCTCATATTTAACTTTTTGTCATGATAGTTTTACTTTTAGCTACTCTAACAAGTTATTCTCTACTGTTCTGCCCTCAAGACAAGTTTTCTTGTAGTAGAAAGCTCTGATAATCAGTATCACAAGATTAAATTCTGGGTTCAACATCCCTAGCTTTTGTAAAAAGCTTTCCACCATGCTGCAGAGATAAAATATTAGGTCAGAGGTTACAGGGTTGGAGACAGAAGAGCCAAAGTTAAAAATCCAATTTTAACATACTTCTTTTCAGATGAACCATCCAGTTTAAAGGTTGTACTGATACCTAAAGGATGCTATTCTCTTATGTTTTAGTCTAGGGCATACATCTAGAATTGTGTTTGATATTCCAGGAAATATTGAATTATTAGCTATTTTGTTACCACTGCTTCTGTCAAAATTTTCAGATGTGCTTATGGTGTATTTAGGGGTTACAGGATGAAAAAACAGGCATTTTCCACCATGAAAGGGGAAGATTAAGTTTTAATGCCATGGTCCTTAGACATGTATTAGTACCTATTTCTGAGAAGTCAATACACCAACTCTGCTTCCACTGAGCTTTACTTGGTGCCAGAAACTATTCATACCTATCCCTGCTTCACTAACTGAGGTCTTGCTGAGAGCAGCAAAGGTTTATCCCTCAAATCTAATTCAACCCATACACATGATCAATAAAGAAATACTCTATTCCCACCAGGAAGCCAACCAGCACAGAACAGCCTCACTCCTTTACATGCCAGTTGAAAATTTCCCTCAAAACCTCAGTGCCTGGACTGCTATTCACCATCACCAGGTTCTCTTGTTCCCTCATAGTACCTAGAAGCAGCACTTTCAAACAATGTGCCAAAAATTACAGTAAGCACAGGGCTAATGAGGACAATTTACACACACCTGAAGATCCTTGGCAGGTTTCAAAATCAAAACATGGTTTGGAGAAGCCCTACAATAAATAGGAAATGAGTACATGAGATTGCTTAATTACAGCTTCCTTAACGTTAAAGAAAAAGAAAGGGGGAGAAGCTGGAGGAATGCACATTGTAGACAAGAACCTAAACACAGTTATGAGGCTCAATACAAGCCTAGTCACCAAAGGATTAGCACAAAAGCATTTGTGTCAAGGAGCAGATTGAAACTGATATCAGGAGAACCTAATCCAAAAGGTGACTGACATGCAATCTTGTCAACCAGCTGATGAACGGGAAAAGTGCATTTCCAGTCCCTGCAGTGCCACAAAAGAGCACTGAACTTCCTCATGACCCTGCATTACATTATGAAATATGGAAACCTTTATACATCATTGTTCAGATCTTCATGCTAGAGAGAAGTGACTTCCATAAACCACCTCTGTACAAAGCAGATGCTAGGAAATGATACATGGACACAAAAAGAACCATATTACCAGTAAAAATGCCTCTGAGTTTACTCAGAGCTCACTGTGCTGAAGTGAGTCTACCTAAACTTCCTCTCACCTGAGACTTTACAGTTACAAACCCAACTCCACAGATTCAACTGTATGTTCAGAAAATCTTTTTCACGAGGATGCTTATCACAGTGAGAGCCAACTTCTGCAGTTGTTCTCACGAAATTAATTTTATCTACACTGAGTAAACAAGAGTGGTGCACAGAATTCCCTACCCTTCCAGTATGAGACAGAAAACTGCCAAAACCAACATGACGGGGTGAAAGCATGTTTGGTTTAAATGGCAACAGGGTAGTAAATAATACCAGACTTAGGCTGTCACCAGACAGTAACGGTGTCTACCTTGCGTATCTTGAAAAACCACCACAGCTCAGCAGAAGCAAACACTGCATTTTCAGGAATTCACTCTTCTAATTAACTCATCAATTCTACCCCCCACTGAGAATACCCAGACAGTAAAAATTTAATTTAGGTTGCATTTCTAGATAGCCTAATTTTTACTTGTAGAATGGTCTGGGGTTTGTACCTCAAGATATTTGCTACCTCTTTGAATTTTAAAAGGCATAAAACCCAGAGGTGAACTGCCTCATCTCACCTCAGGAGCAATTTAAAGCACATTTGTCTATCACTTCCTAAACCATACTCCAATACTGAATACGCTACTGAATATTCATGTCTGAAAAGAGATACACCACCAACATTGCTGGTGACGGCACAGAAGGCAGTTCAGTATGACACTGGAAGACATGTAAATCTAAAAGTGAACTAGAACAAAGTCAATTATTTCAAAAATGTGCAAGTGAAACACCCTCTCCAAGATACTTTAAGGAGAATGCTAAACTGCATTATCCAGTGCCTAACAAAGGTACTAGAGAGCTAGAGACAGAAGCCTCAGACATCAGATTCCCTCACTATGCCCCAAAAAAGCGGGATGTAGGGAACAGCCAAATCTTAATACTTAACTAATTGCTAGCATAGTATTACCATTTTCCAAGAATTCTGTTCACTTCAGCATTGGTATGAATGCCAAGTCTCCTCATGCTTCAAAAACACTACTGAGACTTGATGCTTAACTGTTGAGTTCACAGCTGTGGAATATTACAGACCCAAACCTCATTTTTATTCAATACCTTTTCTTCATTCCAAATACTCAACTACACACATTTGTAGCAGCCAACACATACCTTACACATGCACAAGCCCCCTTAAAGAACAAAGGAGATATCTTCAGCTGGAACACCAGGTACATTATGACACATTATGATATGCCAAACATGCTTTAAGAACCCCCACCCCATTTTTACCACGTAGTATTGAAAAAGTGACTGTTACCATGCAGAGCTATGGCTTCACGGAAGGGTTGCAAATCAGTCTCTACAGATGAGCTAGTCTCTGTTGAAGTAGCTCGGTTAGGGGATACTACAGTCAGTCTTGGGGGAGCTCTAGAATTTCTTGGAGGAGGGACTTTTCCACAAAGGAAGCTGATCAAGTCTTCTCTTCGAATAGTTCTTCTGCGTTTTTTAACCCAGGCTAACACATCCTTATTCCGACGCTGATAGCCAATCTGAATTCCTAAATCAAAGCTTCGCTGGTGGGCATCCACACTTTCTGCAAGAAGACAGAAAAAAGTTCTCTTAGTGTCACACAGCAATGGATAGCATGGCACAGCACTGATGTGGCTTCCTGTCAACCATGGGAAAGAAGAAGTACCTACATCTTCTACAGGTTACACCACAAGGCAGCACCGAGGCGGCTGCAGCAGCAAAGAGGAGTTCCATTAAACCTGAAGAGAGCATCAGCCAAAATGTTCCATCCTCTTTACAAGTCAGAGAGTCAACAGCAACTCCAGCACAGCATTGTTTATTTACATTAAAAACAAACTTAGAGCTTGTCAGTCTGAGGAAGCTACTTAAATCAATGGACAATAGACTCACACACACAGAGTGCATCAATGCAGCCAGGAAGCCCCAACATAACAAAGGAGTAACTGCTTTTCTTCACTCTGACAGGTGAGGAATTGCCAGAAAACTCAGATTTCTTTCAAGTTCTTCTATTTCCAGCTGAATTTCAATTGCAGAGGCAATTCATAGGCCATAGTTTTGAAACTAGTTAGGACACAAGTGTCCCCCATGTCTTTCAATTAGGCAACATACCATTTACAAAGGGAGGCTAAAAAAGCTTCCTTCCCCATTTATGATCCCATTGCAATTTTGATATACAAAAGCTTTAAACACACTACTTGCAACAAACCCTACTACAAAATGTGACTTCACTCTCTGTTGACGTAACTGGTCACCTGTGCACATCAGTTATAACTGTGCCTCCAAAAGACTTAAATGCCATGTATTAAGTTGCTTTCAAACTTCGGGAAGTGTATTTCTGGCTGCCAGTTTGAGTAAGTTTCAAACCACAGTAACAGGTGGGACAAATGCTGTTCACTACACAATTATGCTCATCTTGTTTGTCCCCAGGTTTGTATTCAGAGCTTTGACAACAGCTATTTCAGTTTCATGTAATGTACTGTTTTGGTGCTCTTGCTCCTTAAAAGACATCAACACATCCACTCCAATGTTGTTTACTTGAATTCCATAGAATTTTTTCTATGTGGCAAAGCTGATTTAAACAGCATTTTATATTCTTGTTTTATTAATGAACTCCTAGGCAAAAGCCATTTGCCCAGAACATGAAAGCATTTCTTTACGAACAGCTATCCCAAGACATTGGTTTACAAACAGTGACGTACATGTTTAGCTTTCTCACACTCCAGAACCCAAAAAGAACCACTATTAAATGCTACTCTTGGACTCACATTCTAAGGCACCACTGCACAGTCCATAAAAGACAGTACTGAAATCTACACTGCCAAAGAGCAGCACTTCAAACCTGAAACAGACCAAAACCACCTCAAACTGAGTTCAATCTTGGAGCTTTTGGAATATAAACTGAACAGGTACACAAAGTACACTTAATATGTTACTTTTATCCACTCCAAGAGTATTTTTGCCTCTACTGCTTTGTAATCTAAAGTAGTACAAATGCTAATTCCTCTGAAAGCAATGGCAACATGACAGATTATTCCTCCTGCCATTTTATACTCCACAGGAGCCCAGACTCCAATGCACTGGCAGTAAAAGCTGCCCAAACACTCCGGAGCCAACTTGGAAACTGAAAATATTCCTTTAATCACTTCCTGAAATACCAGGAGTATCCTTCTGAGGCTTGGAGGCTGACTTCACGTCAATACCCTGCTTTCTTTGTGTATGAGAATGCTTTACAAAGTGCTAACTGTGAACTAGGTATGAGGTCAAACACTGACTGCTGATGCAGCCCAGAGAAGTTTCAAGCATCATTACCCTGGGAAGATTAGATTTTTACGGTAAAAGCCACAACTACTTTGTTTACAAAGTTAAGCTGGCAAAGCCTAAGCAGTCAAGCTGCATATATTCTGAACTTACTAAGTCAAAATTAACACTAGAAAATATTCGGGGGGTTTTTTAATAAAAGCAAGGTAAACTGTAGGCTCAGAAGTCTTATTTTAACATACACGTAAAACCTGCCACAGTGGCCTTAAGTTCTAAATCCTTCATTACAAGCCATGCCCTCACTTTCTTACAGCAATCTGGAAGATAATCAAGTGCCTTGAACACAGCCTTTATCACCAGCACCAGAAATTCAGGACATAAGACCATCAGTATGGTGTGATATTAAACTTCTAATCTATATTCACAAGAAATGCTGACATTCAAGACATCATGGTATTCTCATTACGCACCATTCCTCGGGTTGCTCTTGTTAAAAAGATGATGCCTCAAAAATCCAAGTATTTATCAGATCAGAAACCAGCTGACAAGGCAAGAGGCAGTTTGTGGTGTTCAGTTCACCACACTAAGTATTCCTCCAGTGTTTTGACAGAGTCCTCCAAAACAAACAGTACTGAGAATGTGAAAAACAGGAGGTTTTGTTTAAGATCCATGTTCATCACCAGGGAAAGCAAGTTCACAGTAAGAGACTCCAACTTGTCAGATATGCCAGTGTTTAGCTGGTTCTACCACGTTCTCACCAAATTTCTACCGACTTGCAAGTTAACTGAAAACTGTAAGATGGCATTCCTGAGTAACTCAGGTACTTTAGCACTTTAAGATCTCTTTGAAGAAAACATTTGTTTCAGGTGTTGGTTCTTGAATCATTACATTATACCTGACTGAAGTCCGCTTCCAATTTAAATTCTAGTTTCCCTGATCACCTACTCTTCAGTTAATCACATCACTGCCAACAAAAAGGAGGGCTCTTTTTGCCTAGAGCACAACTAATCAAACATTTTAACCAGAAAGAAACAGCCTAAGTCTTCATACTAAAGATGCTGTAAGGGAGAGCCAGGCCATTTGTACAGACAGACTGTAGTTATTCCAGACAGTTTATTAACACTACCTGCTGCTGCTCTACCACCATTCTCAAATGACTGGTGTTCCCAGCCACGTTCTAGTGACCCACTCCCTCAGGCCAGCACCTTCCTATGACCTGGCACAAACAGCACTCAAATGCACTTTCTGCAGGAGGCAAGTCTCTGGCAGGGAGGGTTATGCACCTGCATTTCCTCTTTGTTCTGTCCACATCTCTCAGAAACCTGATCACCCACCACAAACACGTCAAGTTCAACTGCTTAAAGCACATCCAAAATGACAAAACTGGAGGCAAATGAAGGAACATACAGGCAGAACTACAGATAACGCTGTACAGACCAAGAAAAAAAAACCTCAAGAGAAAAAAAAAATCAAACTACAAGCCAGAAAAACAAAAATCTGGAACTTTAAAGTGCTTCCCTCCCTTGGAATGGAAGGCAGCAACAATGGAAATCACAATTTGCCAATTTCAGCCTTCAGTGATATGTATCATTTTAGCACAACCTTTTAAACAAACCAAAAACCACTGAATGATCCTTCTGCAGACAAGAATTCCTGCGACAGCCTAAAGAAGTGCAGAGTTCAGGAACACCCAATAAACCAGCACTAAAGCACAGCCACATGCAGAGCACACTGCTATCAAAGTTCTGGCTAACGCTGCCTTCTTACAGCCACGCTGGACACGGCCATAATGACATTCTAGTGCTTAAAATAAACTGGGAGGCTTACTTAAGAGGCCTCATTGCCACAAGAAGATAAAACTTTCTGTCACATAACATCCGTGCAGAATTTTATGAACGCTAAACCCAGCTTTGCTTTGCCACAAAAGCGAAGGCATTATACTGACACCCCAACATCTAATGCACCATGAAACATACACAACGCAGGGAATTTCACTACTGTTTCATACGCCACTGAAAGCTTCCCTTGAATTCACAAGAAACAGATGCACATTAAAGACACCGTTTTTCAGGGGTCTCGAAGTAAAACAGCTTTTAAGTTTATGAGTCACTGACATGAGGCAACAGAAAAGATTCAGCTACCGTCAGCTAAAGTGGCCCAGGGAAAACTTGCAAGATTCAGGAAGCAGTCTCGGGTTAGATTTTATCAGGGTGAATAAGAGACATTAACAGGCCCTACTTATGAGTAAGACGGGGCAGGAGGCAGAGTGGGGCCCGGCTCGGCGGGGAGGGCTGCCGGGGCAGCGGGGGGGCAGCCCCTTACCTTTGTAGAGGTTGGTGACCGCAGTGGCGGCGTTCTGGAAGGGGACCCAGAGGGAGAGCCCCGGCTGCTGGCACACCCGGTCTGCAGGGAGGGAAGGACACACGCTGTTTATTTTGGAGTCGCCCGCTCCGAACGGCCATGTTAGGTTTCGCCATTTTGTTCCACCTTCCGGAGGCAGCTCCGGATCGGGGCCGAGCGGGGCGGGCGGGCAGCGGCCCGGCCGGGGCGGCGGGCGCGGTGC